>CAUYQV010142683.1:0-22044 GCA_963574575.1 Galagoides demidoff
CTACTTGGGAGGCGGAGGCAGGAGACTCGCTTGAGCCCAGGAGTTGGAGGTTGCTATGAGCCGTGATGCCATGGCACTCTACCCAGGGGGATAGCTTGAGGCTCCGTCTCAAAAAAAAAAGAGAATATACCAGACTATTAACAGTGGTTTGAAGGATTGAGAAGGGAGAACTGTGGCTTTTTGTCTTTATCTTTTAAAGTTTCTCATGATGTCTATGTGTATATTTTGTATTTAAAAAATAAAATTAAACCTAAGGAAAAGTCATTTCTTCCATCTCTGAATATCCAGAGCATCTTGGTTTTATCACTTGTGGGACATGCACACATATGGCCTTGCAAAGCTTCACCCTACACTAGGGTGACCAGATTTTAACATTTATTTGCAAAGCGGGGTGGGGGACGGGGTAGGGCAGGGCCTGACAACAATGCAAACTTTGATAAGCAGTTCTTGATAATCACTTCTCAACAATTATTTGGTATTATTACAATTTAACATTATAAAATTAACAAAAATAATATAAAACTCATATCCTGGCGAAATAGCCACATGGAAGCCAAAAACCGTATATTCCCTTCCTGTTCTCCGGCCCATTCGTGCATTCTTTCCAAAAATCAGGACTTTTTTAAAATGCCACGGGACAAATTATTCAAAAGCAGGATGTCTGGTCACTGTACCCTAAACACACGCTGCTTTCCAGGTTAGACTATAAGCCCCTAAAAAGTAGGGCTTTGTCATTGTGTCTTCAGAGAACCTAGTGTAGTTAGTGCCTTGTGGAATAAGCAAAGATGACAGCGAAGATTGAGTAAAAGGACACAGGGGTAAAGCTGCTCTGCCCTGAAAAATAGAGGAGTCAGAGAAAAGCTATCACACCTGAACAATGATGTCAATGTCCAGCGTCCAGATGGGTTATTCTGCAACAATCTGGCTAACATGAGGGCATGGTTACAACAACAATTTTAAAAGGGAATTAGATGTAAATGTGGGAAAGATAACATTTGAGTAATAGTTCCCACTTGGGCACCTAGAATGAGGCAGGAAACAAGAGAGCTTATTGAGTTAGGAACCTCTTTCTGTGACAAGAAATTAAGCTCCAGGGAGATTCTTCTAGAATGAAAGGGTTTGTGAAGCAAAAACTCCAAGCTTTAAGCTTTTCTTACAAATAGATTCAATGCAAATTGTTCTTAACCACACAAGACTCTGGGAGGTTTTGCTCAGCTTTGGAAGGGGGCATTTGTGAACTATATATACTACAAAAAGAAAGTAGAAAAATATCACTGTACAATGTCCACCTTTAGCTTGAGCTTCATAGCATGTGTCCTCCGTGGCAGACCCCAGAGAAGAAATTCAAAATTTCAGTCCTAAGGGAGCTGCATCAGGCAAGTCCATTAACATCCCAAAGCTCAAAGCAACTTAACCAATGTATCATTTTTTAAATGTCATTATAGCCCAGTTCAATCAGAAGTGCTGAACAAACACAAAGGATGAGTTACCATTTCAGGCACCTCCTCTGTTGTCCTGGGGCACTTCTCACCAGAGGTCTGAGCTCCTGGTCAGACAGCACTCACCTGCCATCATCTGTGAACAAGCCTTAGATGTCTCTCTTGGGGTACTAGAAATAAATGGTTCCTATGCTGAGGAAGCTAGGAAGCACCAAGAACTGAGAGAAAAGGTTTCCCATTGGCCATTTTAAAGCCAACACACAACTTTTTGGCCTCTACCTTTTTCTTTCTCCTTCATTTAAAACTATTAAAGAACCTTTCAAAACTAAGCCTAGTCAATTTAGGGTAAATCACATTCAGCACTTTGTTAGAAAGAACCAACATGGTAAATCTAATTAAGATTTCCTATCAACAACTTAATTAGGTGGGCAAGAGAAGGGAAATATGTATCATAAATTCTAATTATCTTGTGCCTACATTTCCTACCTGGAAACTAAAGGAAAGCAAACTCTGGCCTTCTTGGGTTTTATAGAAATATATCCTCAGGCCCAAAAAATATCTGTCTCCAAGGCCTCTTCTGGACTGATAAAGGAAAATTTCAAAGGAAAAGACTATAATTTGAGTCTATCAAATTATATTAAACATTTGATGAGTCTTTCCTTCAGGAAAAAAAAATATTAAACACAAAGGATGTAGGGATGCCAAACACACTTGACCGATACACTCAGTCATATCATATGAATCAGAAGTGACACTCTTTCTCCAGGTTGCCTTAGTGGACATGACATTCTTTATTCAGCAGTCAGTCAGGAGTGGCGCACTGGACTGGTCATCAAGCACACAGCCTCACACCTGGGGGCATAGACTAAATCACTCTTTCCTGCCTTTCATATCTTGCCAGCAGCTAGTGTGAGGTCAGTCTTCTCTTAGACAAACATGAAATATGTTGATCTTACAGGTGAAGAATATAACACAAATGACTTATGTTTTAAGTTTCTTTCATGTCTAGCTACTCTAAAAAGCTGCATTGCTGTATTTTATTACAAAATAGAAATATTTTATTCATTTAGTAGCCAGGGCCATAATTTCTCTTAGGAAAAAAACTATATGTTTGGATGCTTTCTTTGATAAATACTTGGGGTAAAATAAGAGATCCTGAGGAGTCCAGGAAAGGGCAGAAAGGTTCTGTTCAGGTGGATGGTGGCCTTGACTTCAGGAATGGAGGGAAATGGAGAGGGGGAGAAGCCCTACCAGCACAAAGGAGAAGCCGCTGTGGGGTGATGAAAGTGCAGTGGGACATAGCGTGGGCTCTTCCTGTGACCAAGAGAACTTCAACAGCAACATAGATGTCTTAGTAACAGGCTAATGAGACTGATAAGTAAATGGAAAATATATAGGAGGAAAAGTTCATATTGTTATGAAATGTCCATACAATACAAGCAAATTTATAAATTTGCCAAGAAAATAACATGAAAAACACTGTTATGTTATGATAATGGATCCCTGTTTCTCTAGCCAACCTTTCTTATAATAAAAAAATTAGTTGTTCAGTTGTTTGTTTTGTTGTTTTTTTTTTTTTAAGTGGGAAGAGGTGAAGAAGTTGAACATGTAATATTTAAGGGGAACAGGATTTTTTATTCAAAAATTTGCCTCAATCTCCAAGGTTTCTTTGCAGAGAATAAAGTTAGTCCCATGTGATTTAGATAAAAATATGTGCCCTGTCTTGTCCATAACATGACTGGAAATTGAACAAATCCACCTGTTAGTCTGAATGCTTGTTGTCTTCCCAAAATTCATCTGTTGAATCCTAACCCCAACATGATGGCTTTAGGTGGGGTTTTGGGAAGTGATTAGGTAAATCCCTAAGAATGGGATTAGTACCCTTTATAAGAGACTCTAGAAGGCTCCCATTTTCCACCATTGGAAGACAAAGCAGGAACAGGACACATATGACCCAGGAAATGGGTTCTCACCAGACACTAAAGCTGCTGGTGCCTTGACCTTGGACTTCCCAGCTAGAACTGTGAGCAATAAATACCTGTTATTCATAAGCTATTCAGTCTATGAAATTTTTGTATAGCCACATGAATAGACTATGATACTTCCCTCAGTGTCATTTTCAGCCATGTGTGCTGTCAGAGTTGGGGTTATGTTAGCTCAGGGCCACTTCACCTTTGCTGCAGTCAGCAATGAAACACAGGCACCTCTTTCTCCCAAGCCATGCACTTGGTCTTTCTTCACTTTAATCTGACTGTATTTATCTGAGCATAGATAGTAAAAGTGTTTTTCTTCTGCAAATGAATAAGGATGTGGTCTGGTTCTCAAGGAGCCAGGTACTGAGTTCAGAGAAGTTCCTGACATAAATAAAATGTCATGCTCAGTCAGTAAGCACAAGGAGGAGCCCTAGTGTTCATGTCCTTTAAACCCTGCTGTACTGAGGAAGCACAGGTGAAAGAAAGTGCCACCACACAGTCCCATAAAGGAGAAATTCAGAAATCCTCTGTGACTGTCTAATTAGCAGCTACTGTGTCAACCAACACTTCACCTATGCAATGCAGGGATGAGGGACATTCACAAGAGAACCCCTTTAGGCCCTGATATGCTCTGACTGAATTATATTGATTAGTTTTCTTACATTTTAATCTGTTAATTCATTGATCCACAATACAGTCAACTTATCACTTGCTTTCTTTATCAAGAAGGTACCATTTGTCACGGCTGAGCAGAGCATTCTAAAGGGTGTGCTTGGATTGGATGACTGAAGAAAGTATGATGATGAGTAGATGCTATTGATTGGTGCCTTTGGGGGTTAGATAAAGCTGCAAAGGAGAATAGAGAACTTTAGGGCTATCAGGTGGGTACCATCAGCACCCCACCTCCTTTTTCCTCCCATTGACCAAACCCAGTCAGGAGCCCAAGGGCAGAAGAGTGCCTTACTGCAAGCCCACAGGTCAGGTGACAGGTGGTTCAGAGGAGCAATGAAAAACAACCAATACCATGACAAAGATGGGACAGAAATAGGGAAACATAAAAAAGGGAATACCCATGGGAATTAGCCAGGTAGCCTATAAACCGTTAATCTGCCAACTACAGCAGTGATTATTCTGCCTATTATTAATATGTGCAGGCTCTTTACTGGTCAATGATCTTTCTAACTGGCCATACATCAGAAATGTCTTAGCAATTCCATTCACACCTATGAGTTCAAACTTCAAAGCAGTTACTTAATAACTACATTTTTCCAAAGTATTCTAGGCAATTCAGACTTGTATAATGGTTGATAATCACCCTGTAAACCAGGCGTCCTCAAACTACAGCCCACGGGCCACATGCAGCCCACCTAGGACATTTATCTGGCCCGCCGGTTGTTTTTGCCGCTGCTGCCTACCCTGCTTAGCAGCCGACTTGACCTGGGGCCCACAGTCTAGCCCTCAAACAGTCCGAGGGACAGTGAACTGGCCCCCTGTTTAAAAAGTTTGAGGACCCCTGCCTCAGTGGGTGAATTCACCTTAATTTGTCTTGGCACTAGAATACTTAACAGGATACACTGAGTACCTACCTAATAAGAGTAAAAACCTTGAAATTAACTAAAACAAGTAAAGCAATATATAATCAAGCATCTTCAATGAACAAGACATAATTTGAGTTCAATAACTGATTTCAAAAAATCATTCACTTCACCAAAGGATAAGAATCCAGAGACTGATGACTGGTAACTCCATACTGAATTATCAGCAGCCTCCATAATCTCCCAAGATGCGTTCCCATCCAAAGACTCTGAAAATAATTAGAAAAATATGGAAGTACAGTAATTGACTGCTGATACTATTGAAATTGGTCTCAAAAGGTAAGCATTGTGTATATGAGTTTCAAGTTAAGAGAGGCAGTGAGGACATCCATTCTTCTTCTAAGGAATAAAACTATCAAGTACAATTTCTGAACACTGCGTTAGGTGCACGTTAAATCTCCATAAATGCCAGCATGGAACTTTATGATGGAGCCACAATTGATTTAGCTGATAGCACAAGAGTGTTGACAGATAGAGGGTACATGTTTTCAAATGTCCTGTCTGCTTAGTGAATGCTTTCCAGAGGTCCTCAGAAGGAGGAAAGGAGACTTTCCTTACAGCTTTGTAGCACCTGAGGAGATGAGTAGTGTTTCATACAGATCTCTCCCAGCCCTGTGAGGGGACAGTTTCCTGTCCTAGCCCCTCACTGCAGCTGTGACCTGGGCTCTGATGAAAGCCCAGACCATTCTGAGTCCTACAAAAAGAACCTATTGATCTCATGAGCTATGGGTCTTAAAAGGGATCATAGAATCATGACAAAAGATGTCAAAGTTTTCCCAATTCCTCTTCTCATTACAGAGAAGGGACATGCAGAAGAATTTAATTTGAAATTCAAAAATGGGCCCTAAGGTATTGACTATCCAGGCAAGGTTTCTGAGAGGAGCAAGGTGGGAAGGGGAAGAGGAAGCCTCCCAGTCTCTTCTTATCTACTGATTCTCCACCACAAAGCATCTGTAACATGCCCTTGCCTGGGACAGACAGCAGGAGCTCTCCGACCTTTAGGCCAGCTGCCAAATCTGCTCTCCCAGATTAAATTACAGGGAAGAAATGAGAGAGAGAGAGAGAGGGGAAGAGAGGGAAAGAGGGAGGAACACGAACTCCTGTACAAAAAAATAAATAAAATCAATAAAAACTAAAAAATAAGTATATTTGGCTTTAGCTTGCAAACAGAAGTGAATGACAGACACTCAAGGCAGGACACACACAGTCTATTAGCTTTGCAATACCCACCAACCAGACTGACCAAAAGCCACAGAAACCCTTTTCCAACCTGAAAGAGGGGGGTGGTCAGGGGAGAGGGAAAGGGCACAGGAAGTCAATTACTTCTCGGCAAACTGCCCAACAAGTTTAAAGTGTAAATACAAGGCAAAAAATAGATGCACAACCATTTTATCTTTCTAATCAGAATTGTACAAACACATCCCCCACTTCCTTTCAGAGTAGGCACAGGGCACATTGTTCTTTAGAGAGCAGCACTATACCTTTGCATAGAGGAGATAAACTTATAAAAGTAATAAAATCACAAAAATAGCGCTCTAAGGATCACTATGATGGTGTACATGAAATGTCACCTCTCTAACCTCATAAATTAAATAATAAATATTCTCTACTTAATGTATAGGTAGGTATAATGGAGGAAAAACCACGAGAATGGTAGCTTTAGAGCATTAATATAAGACTTTTATGTTGAAAAGTTTTTCCAAGACAGAAATTACTTAAGGAACAATTGATTTAGCAACAACTCATTTGGCTTGAACCTTTGGTTCTGTTATCACATCTATACGTAGAAATAGGCTATTTCAGGGTGACAGTAGGAGGCAGTTAAATAAGACAATGAGAACATGCCCAGCAATGGTCTGGTCCACCATAAGAAGTCCAGACAGGTTTGTTCTAGTCCATGTTGCTATTGTGCTTACAAGAAATCTCTTTTCTGGGATAAGGGCTTGTCCTTGACTCAATTCTCCAAATCAGGGATTGGTCACTGCAACCCAGCTTCCAATGACAGCAGTCCAAACTCAAAGCCACAAAGCAAGTCCCACTTCTCAGAGTCACAACTCAGATATGACACCAGGGTGCAAGGGAAGAGCTGCTTCCTTCTGCCTTATCAACCTCCAAAAGCAGAGTATTTCTAGCCACACAGGCCAGTGGATCCCAATACAATACTCATTTGAGGGTGTGGCAAATGTAGTCTTTGATGCAAGACTTAATTTCACTCAGAGGAGTGACTAAAAAGGTATTTTTACAAAAGGTTGTCTGGTACCATGACTATAGAAAGGATTCTAGGATGAATATTAAAGAAGCATATTTCTGGTCCCAGATCAAAAACACATCATCAAAGCTCTATTTACAATCCTGAAAAACTGGAAATAGCAATAGGGAAATGGTCAAAGATACTAAGAAAAGTTGGTATTATGAACTTCATCCATCTGAAATCAGGTTGATGAAGAACATTTACTAAAAGATTGTTAAATAAATATAATTAAGTATAGCATATGATTCAATTTTACTAAGATTTCATAGAATTGGCTCAGCGCCTGTGGCTCAAGTGGCTAAGGCGCCAGCCACATACACCTAAGGTGGTGGGTTCGAATCCAGCCTGGGCCCGCCAAAAACAACAATGATGGCTGCAACCAAAAAATAGCCGGGCGTTGTGGTGGGCACCTGTAGTCCCAGCTACTTGGTAGGCTGAGGCAGGAGACTCCCTTAAGCCCAGGAGTTGGAGGTTGCTGTGAGCTATGATACCAGGGCACTCTACCCAAGGGGATAGCTTGAGGCTTTGTCTAAAAAAAAGATTTCATAGAATTGAAATCTAAATATTCATTTGACAAAAGCTACACTACGAAGATGTTTTAGAATTGTTGCAATAAGCTACAATTACAATAAGCAATTCTCCATAGTACAAAACAATTGATTTGTATTCTGTATTTTCAAATTTTAGTCTATTTTCATTTTCTCTAGAATGGACATAATTACTTTTGTAACTATAAAAAGAAAGTATTAATGTTAAAACTTTTTTTGCTAATTCTCCTTTAAAAATCTACAATTTTACACAACCAAGAATAACCTTAACCAGCCAGAGCAATCTGAACCAAATTTTGGATACTGAACAAATTTGAACAAAAGAAGCTTTGTAAGACCAAGATAGACATTGGTAAATGAGCCTCAGTCTTTCCCCTTTGTAACTTTGCCTGTGTGATTAGGGCTGGAACTGAGAAAATGAACTGAGAAAATGCATATAGCTTCTTCTCTGCCCGTCTTTCCCCTCACAATACTATATAACTGCTGATCAACAAAGGACAGGTCTTACATCTTCTCTTGCTCTTCCCTCACGAAACTTGTTCTCAGAAAAGTAGTTTAACATGTGTCTAAGGTGTTCTTTTACCCCAAACTATTCTTGCTTACCCTTAAAGTCTAACTAACCCAAGAGCTTGCAATATGGAGTGTGTTTGAAGTCAAGGCCCTTTGGTCTCCAGAATATTTTCAAACCAGAGAATTTTCTGAAAACATTGCAGTGTTAGCAGCTTTTCTTACCAGCAATATGTTGAAAAAAATATATAAAGTAGATTATTAGGTAACTTAGCAGAAAACCACATCTTTTCTCTCTCAGTTATAATGTCACCTGCCATCTACAGAAACACTGCCCTTCTGAATAAAGCAGAGCCAGTCATTTTGGGGGAATGACCCAGGCCCACCTCTCAAACCAGATCTCCAACAAACACCATCCAGGGAAAACCATACATATTTTACAGGAATTATTTAAAACAGTTCTAAAATCACTTCATTTTATGTTTTCAATTTAAAGAACAAGCAATAGCTGACAATGATTTTTTTCATCTCTTTCAGATTTCATATAAATTCAGCAAGACGAAAACAGATAATATTCTGATGAGGGGCTCAGATGGGTACAATCAACTTCAGTTTGGGGCTCCAGCTGTTGTCTTCTACAAAATTCTTCCTTTACAAAATGTTGGTAGACATCAAAAGATGGATTTCTCTTTGGCATCCAATCCATCCATTCAACATCTTAAATTACCTTAAAAGAAAGTAAAAATGTTTCAACTCTTGGCATCAGTGGGATAAATAAAGATTCTCTAAGATTTATCTCCAGATTGGAAGTACCACAAACATAAGTGAGGTATCTTTTCTGTTCACCTCATCATCTCAGCACCTGACATGGGGACTGGCACATTGACAGCATTCAATAAACAGGCACAAAGTGACTGACCATTAAATGTACCATGGGGTAAGCCTGGTGACTTGGATAGCTAAAATTATTCAAGTTTTCAATGGTGGTAATTGGACTAACTACTTCATATTCCAACTTTTACATATTTACAGTGTTAACCCTTCTAAATCACTAGACTGAGTCACCATTTATCATTGAAGTTTTTACAGTTGAGCAGACTGAGGCTAAGTGACTTTCACAATGTCACATAGAATGTAGCTTTAGTTAGGACTCTAACTCAGGGCTTTGACTCCAAATTAGTGACTTTTCCACTATTCTACATCTGCCTTCATGGGAAAAGCAACTTAATTCTCTTGAAGACATAGTCCCAAGTTCAGGAGAGTCCAGCAGGATAGGTGCAAGGGGGGTAAGAGCAGCGATTTCCCCTAAACAGTGGCTAAGAACTGCAGGACTCGGCAGCCCTGCTGTTGCTCTCTGAAGACCAACACAACAGCCACCACCAGAACCCAGACCTACTCCAGCTGCTCTTCTGCTTTCCTTAAGAAAGTAATGAAATGGCTTTTGGACATTTCTGAATAGCTTCTAAACAGGAAAGAAAACAGCAGCTGGATGAGGAGCTGATTATTCTACATAAATTATAAAGTATCTTTAAACTTTGCTTGAGATCATTTTCCAGTTCTCATAAAATGTCTCTCCTTTGTAAACATTAGTCTGCAAATTTAGAAGCACTTAACAAAATGTCCAGTGAAACAGTACAGGGATGGCCTGACTTGGAAGCTCTCTAAAGAGCTCTGTGCCCTCACCCTGCAGATATGAAAACCACCCACTGGATGTGGGGCCCAAGATTGTGCCATCAAGAGCACCCCATCCATTGCTAATGTACATCTTATGTCAAGGTACCTCTTGTTCATGCCAGGGAGACACTAGTTACATCTCTTTCAATGGTAGTGAGACTCCAAAGTTTGCTCCGTGGAGTAAGTTTAATGGCCATTAACTGCAAAGATGTATGAGCCTCATCAGTACTTGGGATGAAGTTCAGACATCAGCTTCCCTCCCTTTTCTTTTGGAGCCCTGTGAGAAATAAACAGTGCCCACTTTCCTTGCCACACCAAGAGATGTGAGCTACTCACAAAGAAAAATGCTGTAACTGTGTTTTGGAATCATGGCATGTCTGACCTAGGAGAGGTCTCAAGCACTGCCCTGCCTCACCTCTCATTTTAAAAGTGAGGAAGTTGACAGCCCATAGCATGAAATCATTGCCCCAGATCAGACCTCACTTATAACCCAGCTCCATGTTGGCTCTGCCTCCCACACACTTGGCTCCACCTCCCCATTTTTAGAATTAATTCAATATGTGGCCAAAGACATTTGTAAACAGTAGATAAAACATAACAACTCATCTAACATTGGCAAAAATTATTTTATTCATACCAAATGAGACTTAAAAGGGAGTGGGAAAGAAAGTGGCATATCAAGTTAATAACCTCAATATGACCCCCCTCTACACTATTAGGATTTCTGGATCCTGACTCAGGACATCCACCACCAATTTGGAAGCTTTTTTCTAAATAGCCCCCAAATCTCCTGCCACAGATGAGCAGAGAGATAGAAATGAATGGTCTCTTCTTCCTCTTACTGGTCCCCACGACTTCCAAAAATAATACCCTGCCCTAAGGACTTCAGTTTATTTGTAGTTAGATGAAGTACAGACTATGAATTAAATTCGAATGTCACGAAGGAGAAATGTCACTTCCTTCAAATTCAACACTGGAAAACCTTTCTTGTGTTTGTGGCCAATGGAGGACGATTGGAATGAGGGAGCTTGGACCTGGCACTCCACTGACTGGAAAGAGCTAGAAACAAGTTCAGCTGTTTGAAAATGGCTCACATCCTCTGAGCCAGCCCAGTGGGTCCCTTGCTTTAGCCACCACGATGGCTGAGACACTACCAGGCTGGCTGTGGAGCATGGCCACTCGACAGAGCCATGCACTGAAGAAGCCACAGATGGGGGATCACACACCTTTTGTCAGACCAAACCTGTCCAACTTACAGACCCTGCTGACCAGGCCCTGGGGCCACATCACGCTCCCAGCACCCCATCACTGGCTTCGGTGATATTAGTTTTGAATGCTGACCCCTGTCCAGAGGCAGCTTGCATACAGAGGTGCAGATCCAGAGAGGAAATCCAAGACCTGGTCCCACCCCTAGTACTATACCTTAAGAGCTCATGGGGACAATTGAGTCCCTCTTTCGGGGCTTCAGTTTCCCCACTGATAACATTAAGAAGCTTTACTAAGCAATCTCTGTGTCCATTCCCATTCTTTTCTGCAAAGATTTCCAAGAGAAACAGGAAGTGGTCAACCTTTAAATTTCTCAAATTTATGGTTTGTTTCCTGCCTTCATCCCCCCACGGCCAACACAGGTCCCTCTTGTCATTCAAGGAGACGTGTCTGAACACTGGGGAAAAGGAAGACATTAGGAGAAAAGACAGGATGGTGAGTTGCTATGCAGCTCAGGATGTCCCAACTGACATAAAAAACGTTCACTGCCCTGCCCTTGCTGCTGCCCATTGCCTGCAAGACAGGAACAGCATGGACGTCAGGGTGGGACACCAGGGCCACAGAAACATCCCAGGAGAGGGGGGGAAGGCAGGGGGGTTTTCATTTACTTTGTCTGGGAAAGATTTAAATATGGAAAGCCAACAAGGTCTTTCCCCTAGGACACTGTTAGATAAAAATAGCTAATGAGTTAGGTCTGTTTCCAGTGCAAGATTATCTTTTGTATACGACACAATTCCATCCTCTACTTGGAAATTGTTTCTGCTCCACATTCTGCCAACAGGTGTCAGCAAACTACATCCTGGGGGCCAAATCCTGCCCCACCTGATAAAAATGGTTCTTACATTTTTTAATGACACACACACACACACACAAAAGACTGTTTAATGAAACATGAAAATTACAAGAAGGTCAAATTTCAGTGTCTATCAGTAAAGTTTTACTGGGGCACAGCCAGGCTCATTCTTTTAATTATTTTCTGCTACTGTGCAAATGGTAAAGCAGCAGGGGTCCACAGCCCCACACACTCACTGCTCTGGGTCCCTCGCACAAAAGGGTTGCTGGTCCAGGATGTAGCAGGATCCAGTCGAAATTTAGTGCAGAGCTAGCACTAAACTGCAGAGCCCTCTCTGGTAGGAACAAGGCTGGGCTGGAATTGGTCCACAGTTTCAGGAGCACAAAAGCTAGTTAAGAGGAATGAGGCCACTACCACTACCGAAAGAAGTCCTCTTCACCTGCCTGCTCCTCTGTGCCTCAGTTTCAAGTCCACCGCAGGTAGTTTAACATGACTGTGTTACCTGTATGTTTACTGTACAAATATTTTTGTTTACAATGAAATGTATAGAAATACTGCTGTATGGTAGATGGATATCCCAAATTAGAAAATATCTACCACATAGCTGTTTTCCGAAGACTTCTGAGGACTTCTGTGTTTTTTCTTATTTAAATAATTTAAAATGCTACATTATTGGCAAGAAAGGAAAAATCGAAGGTTTTCATTGTTCACCTCATAGTCTTCTATACTACAACTTTTAAGATTAAAATATACTAATTATATTATTAAAATCAATTAGTAATAAAACTTAATATTCATAAACTTTAATCTAGTTAATCTACTTAGAGGAGATATATTTTAAGGAAATAACCAGAGATGGAGGCAAATATTTATATCTCAAGATGTTAATATCAACATTATTTATAATACTTAGAAGTAAGTTAAAATCTAACAATGTTGAATAGTTAAATTACTTATTACACTGATCAGTGATGGAATATCAAAAATTCATTATTAAACATGTTTTTCTAAAGGTTTTGATACATGGGAAAATTCAGAAATAAAATATACACACCTATGTGAAAATATGCATATGTAAAAGTAGTATCCCAAAGTGTTAATAATAGTTATGCCTAGGTGGTAGAATTATGGGTGGCCTTTCTATTTTCTTATGTTCATTTATCTTCCAATTTTCTAATATTTTCCTTACAAAATAGTATTGCTATTCATAACATTTTACAAAATTAAAAAAATCATAAATCAAAGAAAGTTCTTCCACCTGAATTTCATTCTCCCCAAGTATTCCTTATTAACTTTTAGTGTGTGCTAGGGTTTAAATGTATCCCCAGAGTAAATATGTTGAACATTTGACCCCCAATGTTGTATGGTTGAGGTGCCGATGGGAAGAGTCTAGGTCATGAGGGTTCCACACTTCTGAATGCATTAATGTTATCTCAAAAGTGAGTTTGTTATAAAAGCAATTTTGGTGTCCTCTTGCCCTCTCTTGTGGATTCTCTGGCTTTGTGGTGCCTTCCACCATGCTTTGATGCAGCAAGAGGCCCTCCCTAGATGTAGCCCCTCACCCTTGGACTTCCCAGCCTCCAGAACCATGAGCCAAATAAACTTCTACTGTTTATAAGTTACCCAGTCTGTGTTTTTCTATTATTGCAGTATACACACACACACAAACTAGGACAGTATTAATTAAAGCAATTCTTTTTATAAAAGATCACATTATAGACAATGATTGACAACTCGTCTTTTTAACTAAACAATCTACCACAGTAGTACATACATATGTATTACAGTCTTTTTTAAAAAATTGCATCATTTCCATAGTTACCATGATTTATTAAAACAGTCCCCTGACTGATGTTTCACTATTTTTACAGTCCTGCAATCACCAGTCTTATACACATGTCTCTGCATGATCATGTCAGTATTTCTGTAGGTTAACATCCTATTGAATCATTAAGTAGGCATCATATTTTAAATTTTGATTGATAATACCAAACTTTCCTAGAAAAACATATGCAGCATATAAATGCTCCTTGTTAAATGCACCTTCACCAATACTACATAGGTTTATTTATTTCTGTCATTTGTTTTTCAACAGGCAAGACATGGATCTTGCTATTATTTTAACTTACATCCTTATTCATAATGTTGATTTTCTTTTTGCCTGACTTATGGGCAATTTGTATTTCTTCTTTTGTAAGTTGATAATAAATATCATTTTCTAGTTTTCTTGTACACTATTCCTCGTTTATTTTAGCTAAACTGTTCTAACCTCTCATGTATTATAGAGAGCAAACCTCTGTTAGTTACATAATCACCAATGTTTTTTCCTAGTATATCATTTCCCATTATTTTATTTAGAAAGTATTTCACCATGAAATACTTTTAGTTATTCCTTTTAATACATCAGAATAAAGCTTTCAATAATGATGATAAAATGGAAAGTTGAAACAACCATATGTTGACTGTTTTGTTTGGTTTTTTTTTTTCTCACAGATTTAAAAGTTTAGACTCAGAGGGAGTTTTCCATAATTATTCACAGAATGAGGTTTTTTAATTGAATACATCCATTGCCTTGAATCCACAATCATTTGATTCTCTTGGTAACATAACTGATGTTTCAACAGACTGCTCCACTTGATTTTTCCTTTCATTTGAATGCTTTTTAAAAAGTAGTGGAATTAATTATCACAAAAATATTCATGTAATAGACTCAAAAGTCATTGAAATCAAAGTGATGACTTAGAAGATCTGGCTGTCTGGAACTTAGCCAGCTCCACAATAAACACCAAGGATGGCCATATTTTAAAAGCCAGAGTGTGCACTAAGAATTTCAACTTGCACCGCATCAAAAGGTATTTCCTTATACTTCATGATGCCCCTTAGCCTCATTCCAAGGTTGTGCTCACCATATTTTCATACCCATATGCTTTGACAAGTGCCTCTGGGTTCATGCAGAGATAGGCAGAGAAGACCAGCTTAACTATAAGGGTCATCCTTAGCTCTAGAATTCACCAGGTGGGATAGCTTTCCTCCTGGAGATGCAGCGTTGCAGAGTAATTTAATGGGCATGTCATTCGCAGGGGACTTAGGAGTCCAGTATGGACAGAGTTTGGATGATACTCTTCACAAGCCTCCCCAAGGATAAGTGAAGTCTCAAGTCAAGTTTGTCACACTCAAGCCCATTTTGGGTTCCTTCCAACTGAGCCAGCCCAAGCCCTTTACTAACCCTCCCTAATCCTTAAGAACATTCCTGAAGACTTCTAAATCCCCTCTAGCATCCTGGGTCTCTGGGACTCCATTGAGAATGAATCTAGAGGTCCTGGGAGTAGCTGTATGAGTCCCCACACTCCTCTCACAGGCCCCACAAGGCAAAACTCAGAAATGGAATTGGTTCTGCTAACATTACAGGATAATGCAAAAATGTCTCTTTCAGCAAATCCCTACTTTCATATACCATTGCACACAAGAGACCATCAGCTGTAAAACATAACATAATTTTTTTTTGTATCGGCAAGAAAAAAGCTGCCAAAAAGTTTAAGATATTAACAATTCAAAATATGCAGTCCAACTTTGAAAAATCAGGGCAAAGTACATTACCCCCATGAAATTCTATTTCTTGTCTGTCAATCTGAAAAAGAAAAATACTATATTCAGTGTTTATATTCTCACAAAAAAAATTCCTAACATATTTAGGAATATATAGATTCCTATAGATCCCCTCCTGGCAGAAGGCCCCTGGTGCTCCAAAACTAGGTGTCTGGGGCACACAAACTCTCACAGTATCATAATTAAAAGCTATCAAATTTAAAACCATACACCAATTTGTAATGTGAATATGTAAACATTTCTGGACGTGTTTAGCTTTTAAACCTCTAACTCTGTACATGTTGACGGAGCAGAAACTTGAAAGGTGATTGACTGTGTTGCCAGGGATCTTGGGCAAATGAGTTCATTGGCAGGTACACGTATAAGCAGCCAAAATCACTGGGAACAGACTTCACGGGACCTGGTATGCATTATAAAAATTCTTTTTTTAAGCCTTTCAGTGTACTGGACAAATACACAATGGATTTTAATGATTAGTCTATGCCAAGAATCCAAGTTAAAGCTTCTCAGTATAGAAGCGACCCAGAAAGACACCTGGCTGAACTTCCCAGACTGTTCCTAAATCTCTTCTACCATCAGCCTTCCACCCAGGGAAGAAGGACCTGTGGGCCCTTTAGAGTAACATTCCATCTAGGAATAGCTTTAAATATTATGAAATTCCACCTTTTATTGAACCTGAATCTCTCTCCTCTCTCTCCAATGGCCTGCTCAGATCCCACACAGGTCTTCATGACACACCTTCTCCTTCTTGGGTCCTCAGAGCCCCTACAGCCCCTGGAGGCGGCAGGCACAGCCTCTTCTGCAGCCAGCTCTCCTGGTCTTGTAGCTGAGCTGATGTACTCCAGGTACCCTTGCCCCCATCTCCCCCACTCTCCCCTGAGTCTGCATTTCCTTATAGGTGAGCCCACTATGGCAGGGCCCTCTGTGCACCTACCAGCCAGACTGCCCCTCAGCCAACAGCCTTCCTAGGAAATTGTATTATTGCTTACACTCCCAGCTGCAGCCCCCAGTGGATCCCCACAGTGCAGGGGGATGTCATAACCCCCACCCCTGACACCGGGCTCGGCCTTGTGCCTGGCTTGGCCAACCACCTGAGAGAGGGGCACCACATTCAAGTGGGAGCTTTGAGGGCTGCCATGTGGTCAACCACCTTCCTCTCCCCCTCTGTTCAGGGTGGGCAGTGCCCAGTGATGGGCTACTCCATCAGCCCCTCATCCACAGCAAAGGCTTGGACAGGGTAGCCACCAAGCTGCCACGGCCTTCAATGCAGCAAACAAATGAGATGCTGGGCTGGTGCGTGATCACAGTATATCTGACTTCCCTCTCAGGGACGGCCCTCCTCTACGGTTTGTGTGTCTCAGGAGTGACTGAAATCAGGCCAGGCATGGTGGCTCACACCTGTAATCCTAGCACTCTGAAAGGCCAAGGCAGGTGGATTGCCTGAGCAAGAATGAGACATCATCTCTAAAAATAGCCAGGTGTTGTGGTGGGTACTTGTGGTCCCAGCTACTCAAGGTGTTGAGACAAGGGGATCCCTTGACACTAAGAGTCTGAGGTTGCTATGAGCTATGATGCCACATCACTCTACCAAAAATGACGAAGTGAAACTCTATCTCAAAATAAATAAATAAATAAATAAATAAAATAGATAAACAGGCAGTCTCCCCTTACATGTAAAGTATAAGGAAGGTGAATGTCTTCATGAATAAAGATCTTGTCACCAGAGAGACCACCAATGCTTTTCTCCCTGAGATTTCCTTGGGAAGGAATGGCTGCTGGAGTGAGCCACTGCCCACAGGGGCTTCACTGCTCAGGGCTTGCTGAGGTCCCACACTTGGAAAGAACTGATACAGTTCAGCTGAGAACAAGCCTCTCAGGGAATGTCCTGAGGCATCTTGAGAAGATAACCACTCTGCAGAGCTCCTGACTAGGAATCAGGCAAAGGTTCCATTTGACAAAAACCATTTTTGGTTGGCCTTCCAGTGTGCTCTTTCTTCTGAACTGAATTTTGGCAACTTTTCACACCCTCTTTGGTGGAGGGCAATGAGAGGATATGGAGTACAAAGCTATCTGAATTCTTTTAAAGACAGAACACATTTCTAAGAGAGAAGAGGTACATATCACTAGTATGTTAGCCCTGGCTAAATTTTTTAATAAACTTTAGGAAAGTCACTAAGAATTGCTGTAAATTCACCTTATATTTGAGAAGTCATAAGGGATGAGAGGCCCAAAGTATAATTTAATATGAAAGTTAATACTGAAGCCTAAAGCAAAGAGAAGCAAATTCTCCTCCCTCAGAAACTCTGCACAACAGTAGAAACTCAGAGTATTTATGTGTAGTTCAGCAATAGCGTCAAGTATACAATATGCATTACTAAACCTGCAACTTTTGTTTTAAATTTCTCTGACTTAACTATAAGTAGAGTTGGGAGAAAATCTAAATCAACTAGGTTTCACAAAAACAAAACACCCCTAGGAATTCACATTCACTAGTATTTATATTAACTTAAGAAAGAACTTAGGGCCACTTTTTTTTTGCCACTCAAACTACTTATGGAAAGTTCTCACTGAATCTCTACATCCAGTGAGTAGATCAATGTGCTTCACATTTGTTCAAGGAAAAATGTAGAACAGATAAAATATGTCTCAAATAAAAATCACAATATTTCAATTCTAAAATATAGCTAGATTCTACCTACAGAATTTCAATGAGTTGGCTAGCAGAAGCTATAACACAAAACATATAAGAATAACAATGGACATTTGATTTACAGTTTAGAGTACATTTTCATATGCTTCATCTAATTTTGTTTTCACAATAACTGTGGGGTCGGGTGGTGGAGGGAGTCCTATGTGTCCAGATTCAGGCTGACACACCTAGGGGATGAGCCTATGTCACAGTTGGTTAGTGGCAGAGCTTGGGGCCAGCAAGCTGCAGCCCAGAGTCCCTTCTACCACACCACCCCTCCAGTACATCAGGAAAACTACATAAATAACACCAAAGGAGACTTTCTTTTTTTTTTTCTTTTTGATTTATTTTTTATTAGGTCATATATACATAGATCATGAATAAATTTATGCCTTTCTGGGATTCAAGGTGTTCATTATTTGTATATATTGGAGTGCTCATATCCTACTAATTAACATAGCTTTCACTATAATACTAATCGCAGTATTAAGATGTTTGTGTTCTATACTTGATAGATTTGACTTTTATCCTTGCAATATGCTCCATAAATGGGGTCTCATCATTAACCTTCCCTCAATTGAACCACCCCCTTTCCCTTCCCTCCTTCATCCTGGGCAACAGTTGTGATTCATCTTTCATATGAAAGTGTGAGTGATTATAAATTGGCTTCATGATAGTACTGAGTACATTGGATATATTTTTTTCTATTCCTGAGATACTTTACTAAGCAGAATATTTTCCAACTCCATCCATGTAAACATAAAAGAGGTAAAGTCTCCATCTTTTTAATGCTACATAGTATTCCATAATATACATATACCATAATTTATTAATCCATTCAAGGGTCAATGGGCACTTGGGCTTCTTCCATAACTTGACAATTATGAATTTAGTTGCAATGAACACTCTGGTGCAAATATCTTTGTTGTCAAGTGATTTTTGCTCTTTTGGATATACACCTAGTAGAGGAATTGCAGGATCAACCGTCAGGTCTACATTTAGAGTGTTCTCCAACTTCGTTCCAAAAGGAATGTACTAGAGGGAATTTATAGTGTTACAAGCCTGCTTCAAAAGAATGGAAAGAGAGGAAGTCAACAACTTAATGGGACATCTAAAGCACTGGAAAAGGAAGAACATTCCAATCTCAAACCCAGAAGAAGAAAAGAAATAACTTAATATGAATAACCAGAGTAGGTCAACCCCACCAAGAAACGATGTGGCAGACGAAACTGAAGATCCCCTATATAAACAAATGGCTGAGATGTCAGAAATTCAATGTAGAATTTGGATTGCAAATAAGATTAATAAAATAGAGGCAAAGATAGAAATAGAAATTCAAGGAGCATTCCAAAAGTTCACTCAAGAATTCAACAAATTCAAAGACAAAAACACCAAGGATTTTGAAACATTAAGACAAGAAATTGCAGCCCTCAAAGATGTGAAAAATATGGTAGAATCTCTTGGTAACAGAGCGCAGGAGACAGAAGAAGGGATCTCAGACATAGAAGACAAAGCTTCTGAATATGTTCAAACATCCAAACAGAATCAGAAATGGAAAGCTCTTGAATAATTTGAAGAAAACTAATATTCGCCTTATAGGAATCCCCACAGGTGATGAACTTGCTTCGCAAAACATAGAAGCTCTTCTTTATGAAATTATGGAAGAGAACTTTCCAGATATGTCAAGAGATCCTGAAATTCAGATTTCAGACAGCTTCAGAACCCAAGCATGACTCAACCTGAATAAGATATCCCCCAGACACATCATAATTAACTTTACTAAACTGAATATGAAAGAGAAAATCTTGAAAGCAGGAAGATGTAAGAAAACCATAACCTACAAAGGGAAGGATATTAGAATAACTGCAGAGCTCTCTGCCAAAACCTTTCAGGCAAGAAGAGAGTGGTCATCAACATTTAATCTCTTAAAACAAAATAACTTTCAGCCTAGGATCCTGTATCCAGCTAAACTGAGTTTCATTTATGATGGAGAAAACAACAAAAGTATCCAAGGACAAAGATGGCCACTTTATATTTGTCAAGGCCAATACTCAATGTGATGAGATCTCAATTATCAATATCTATGCACCCGACCAGAATGCACCTCAATTTATAAAAGAGACTCTAACTGGCATGAGCAACTTGATTTCCCCCAGCTCCATCATAGTCGAGGATTTTAACAATCCTTTGGCAGTATTGGATAGATCCTCCAAAAAGAAGCTGAGCAAAGAAATCTTAGATTTAAATTTAACTATTCAACTTCTGGACTTATCAGACATCTACAGAACATTTCATCCTAACAAAATTGAATACACACTGTCCTCATCACTACATGGAACATACTCCAAAATCGATCACATCTTAGGCCATAAATCTAACTCAGCAACTGTAAAGGACTAGAAATTATTCCATGCATCTTCTCGGACCATCATGGAATAAAGGTTGAACTCAGCAACAACAGGAATCTTCAGACTCGTACAAAGACATGGAAGCTGAATAATAGATGAGTCAGAGATGAGATCAAGAAGGAAAATACCAAATTTTTAGAACAAAATGATAATGAAGATATGAGTTATCAGAACCTCTGGGATACCACAAAGGCAGTCCTAAGAGGGAAATTTATAACATTGCAGGCCTTCCTCAAAAGAACGGAAAGAGAGGAAGTTAACAACTTAATGGAACATCTCAAGCAGCTGGAAAAGGAAAAACATTCCAATTCCAAATCTAGCAGAAGAAAAGAAATAACCAAAATTAGAGCAGAATTAAATGAAATTGAAAATAAAAGGATTATAGAACAGATCAACAAATCAGTTTTTTGAAAAAATCAACAAAATTGATAAAACATTGGCCAACCTAACCAAGAAAAAAAGAATAAAGTCTCTAATCTCATCAATTAGAAATGGTAAAGATGAAATAACAATAGACCCTTTAGAAATTCAAAAAATTCTTAATGAATATTACAAGAAACTTTATTCCCAGAAATATGACAATCTGAAGGAAATGGACCAATATCTGGAAGCATGTCATCTCCCAAGACTCAGCCAGAATGGAGTGTAAATGTTGAACAGACCTATATCAAGCTCTGAAATAGCATCAACTATACAAAATCTACCTAAAAAGAAAAGCCCAGGACCAGATGGCTTCACATCAGAATTCTAAAAAACCTTTAAAGAGGAACTAGTACCCATACTACTCAACCTTTTCCAAAACACAGAAAAAGACAGAATACTACCCAACACATTCTATGAAGCTAACATCACCCTGATCCCCAAACCAGGAAAAGGCCAAACAAGAAAAGAAAGTTACAGACCAATATCACTAATGAATATTGATACAAAAATATTCAACAAAACCGTAACAAACAGAACCCAGCAATACAGCAAACAAATTACACAACACAACCAAGTGGGTTTTATTCCAGGATCTCAAGGATAGTTCAACATACGTAAATCTATAAATATAATTCATTACATAAACAAATTAAAAAACAAAGACCATATGATTCTTTCAATTGATATAGAAAAAGTTTTGGTAATATCCAGCATCCCTTTATGATGATCAGAACACTTAGAAAATTGGTATAGAAGGGACAGTTCTTAAACTGATAGAGGCCATCTACAGCAAACCCACAGCCAAAATCCTATTAAATGGTGTTAAGTTGAAATCATTTCCACTCAGATCAGGAATGAGGCAAGGTTGCCCA
>CAUYQV010142684.1:0-24442 GCA_963574575.1 Galagoides demidoff
CCTGTGGTCCCAGCTCCTTGGGAGGCTGAGGCAGGAGACTCGCTTGAGCCCAGGAGTTGGAGGTTGCTGTGAGCTGTGAAGCTACAGCACTCTACCCAGGGGGATAGCTTGAGGCTCTGTCTCAAAAAATAAAATAAAATAAAATAAAAAAGACAGAGTCTCACTTTTGTTGTCCTTGGTAGAGTGCCATGGTGTCATAGCTCACAGAAACCTCAACTCTTGTGCTCAAGTGATCCTCTAGCCTCAGTTTTTCATTTTATTAGTAGAGAAGGGGTCTTGCTCTTGCTCAGGTTGGTCTCGAACTTGTGAGCTCAAGTGATCCATCTGCCTTGGCCTCCCAGAGTGCTAGGATTACAGATGTGACCCTCACACCTGGCCAAAGTGATGAACATTTATTGCATGTAGGTGTGTTATCTGTTAGTCCTCCTCAGTATAAGTGTAAAATTTTACTTCAAAAAAAATTTTTAAATAAATTTTTCCAAAAATGACAAAAGAAATTAGAAGTTTATGGTATCTATGGTCTGTATTTATTCTGCTATTTCATTTGCCAATATATTTACTAATTTATTTATGCAAATAAAAAAAATCTGCCAGGTTCTTCACAATGCATTCCTTAGTTCACCAACATTCCATGTAAGTCAGAATCAAAGCCCAGAATGACCATTCTTTCCTACATGCATTTCTCCTAAGAGGAGCTTCCATGCAAAGGCAGCCCATATACCATATAACCAATGTTTTTTAGTCTAAAACACAACTAGGGACTTGGGGAGTTATACAGTATGATTAATTTTATGTATTCTCTTATAAAATATGGGATTTTATATGCCATATATGCCATCCCAGGCATATACTATTCTAACAACATATTTATCCAAAACTATCTATGCAGTCATGTAAACGGCTTTTTAAAATTACTTAAAACTAGATAATCTCTACCTCCAAAATAGCAGTAATATTTGCTGTCTCTTTGTAGGTTTGAGACCAAGCATCCTTTTAGGTATTTAGTGATTAATGAGGAAGACTAGGGGACAGCATGAGTGCTATTGCAATCTGGTCTTCACAGTTAGAAGGAGTTTGGAATAAGGCTGCCATCTCATCACATGGGACGGGAAAGGCTGGGTGATGGATCTTGAGCTACAATTAAATACCAAAGACATAATTTTTATTTATGCTCTTAACACACTGAATAAGTTATGCATATGATATGATAGAAAGTTCTTTATTCCTTTTCCTCATAACTATCTCACACCCAATCTGTACACCTTGTTATTTCTACCCCTGGATGAAACTTGGGGCAAATTCTATAACTTACCTGGGAACACTCTAATGATTCTATAACTTACATGGGAACACTGCAATGATAAAGCAATGTCCCTCAATTTGACCCTAAAACAGAGTTGAATCATAAAAATTCTTGTCCAATGTCATATCAACCTTTACTCCAGGTTTATCTGAAGACTGTTGCCAGAAGGACATAATAGGAAGGACTTTGGGGGCTCTTTTGATCTAAAGTATCTGAAAATTCCTGTATGGCAGTGATAGAGAGGATAGGGTAAAGGGATAAAAGTATAGACAATGCCTTTCCTAATTGGAATCTCTCTGGAGTTGTTTTTGGTTGTGGCTTTAAACTGCCTCTCAGGAGCACCTGTGGGTGTCTTGACAGAGGCCCTCCTTGCTGTGGAACTCTCCCCTGCCATTCCCTGCCCCTGTGCTTACCACATTCAGGCTCCCGATTCTCTGCAACACTGCTCCTCATAGACCCCTTCTTTGAGGGGTCCATTCTGCCCTTTTCTAGGAAACCATATTGCAGAGTCCCTGCGGGATGACTCTAGAGCACTGGCAGGCTGGCTTTCTCTCCCTGACCACCACCGTTCCACGACTGGCAGGAGCAGTACAACCCCAAACACAGATGCTACATGGTGACCGCAGCCCACTTTGCTTTTCAGAGCCCTCAGGCGACAGATTGCAGTCTACTTGCACCCAGTGCAAAGGTCACACAAAAGCTCCCAAAGGATTGTCCTTCAAGCCCTTCTACTTAGCTCTGACTTAAGAAAAAAGCACAGAGAACTAAAATTCTTCAATCTTTGACCACTCTCAGCCTCTACCATGTCAAACAATTTATAGTTAGCAGTGAATGAGGGAACAGGGTCCAAACCCCACATCAGGGTGCTCTGGTAGCCTATCTTGGAATGTGTGGAATGATTAGACCTGTACTTCAGCCAACACTGCGAGGAAATGTTCCCACATCAGCACACTTTCAGCTCCTTGGGGCCAGCTCAGTCCACCATGCTGGAGGCATTCAACATTCCCTTTCCCTCCAGGAAGTAGCAGAAACTTAGGCCACATAATATCAGAATACACTTAGTCCCAATAATACCAAGAAAGAGTGCCGGAAAAATCAAGAGGGCTGAGTGATTCACAGGCAATTCTGATAATGTAATATGTTAAATTTGCTGCTAATTAAAATTATTCAGGAATCCCAGACAGTCCTCTTCTATTTTCTACCTCTGCAATCTATAAAATTGATTCCCCACCTAGCCCCTTTTCCCTATTACAATTTTATCACTCTTTTCTTATTCAAATAAGCACACACCATAGTGCTGTACCAGCCTTTCTCAGATGAAGAACTATTTATCTTAGAGGGCGACACACTCTGAGCTTTGGGTGATGATTGGTAGCACAGCACAGATGGACAGGAAATTGTGTGTCTTCCTCAGAACGCTGCTCACATATTTCACTACCGAATATAAAACACAGAAGGTATGTTTGGGGCAAAGGAACTTGGACCTTTTGGAAATCCAAAACTATTCCAGCCCTGCACAATATGATCAAGTTAGCTAATAAATCTCCCTCATCTTACAATTCTGTCCCTTCCTTAGGAAACACAAGAGAGCTTCTTGTTTTATAGTTTTCAACTTTATAATAAATTCCGTATCTATCAGAAAGAAACCTGCCCCACTACCATTCCCTCCCCTCCCCCAGGCAGAAGAACCTTCTGAAAGAGTAGCCTGGAGATGATCGCAGTTGTCAGAAGTCACTGTTTGGGACTTTCTTCTGACATTTTCTTAAGTCCATTTTTAGCAGAACAACTCTTCATGGTCACGAATCAGCCTGCAGCAGAGATCCCTGGTGCTGGCTATGTCATGGGAGCCGACAAAAGCAATTTGTTACAATTGTTATTTGTTTCCTTACCAAAAGCAGCATGAGAATGGCATATTTTTCTATCAAATGCTTATTTTTATTGGCCCATATTTTGCTGATATTCTTCCTATAACATCTGATTTGCCTTAACTGATGCCTCACTGCCTACCCAGGGGGTGGAAGGATGGAGAGGAAGAGGAGCTAAGAATTTTGCCCTAAAAAGAATTCAGAGAAAGAGGCTTTTCAATGAATGCTGAAGTTTGGGCCAAAAACCAGTGTTCACTTGGACAGCTTATTCACCAAAACAGCTATGGTAACTTTTACTACAGCCAAACATTGAAAAGCCTCTTTAATATACATGAATATATAGGAGAGATACACATACACACACACTCCAAAATATATGAGATCAAGTAAATACTCTTTCTTATATGTTGCCAAAACCATAATTCAAGAATGGGGTGAAATATGAAATGCCATTTCAGATAATCTGGATACAGTTTTCCTCAGATTATCTAGATGCATCTAGCTATTGTGTCCTATAATGAACTTTCTATATATCCAAATACCTAGATAATAAAAATCAAAATAAGTCTGTTTAATCTTCTTGCATTTATCTCATATTTCTAATCCACTAGGTGTAAAGTTGTGGTTAAGACATTGGCTAATCTCATGACTTCAGAAAATCCTCTGTAAGTAAATACATTATATTTCGTTTATCATAATAGTGTCTTATATGTTTAAAAAATACAGGTACTTAAGAAACTTACTTCCCGAGACTATAGGCAATGCTGCCTGCTATTGAGAACCTTTGATACAACACAATTTCAATGCTAAAAAATATGCCTATTTGGATTCTAAATTAAGAGAAGCTTTAAAGAGGCAATTGCATTGTAAAGTAGGTATCATGGTATTTGGATTGAGGGAACAAAAGAAATTCATCACAAGAAGTGAAGAGCACCAGTGAATGTAAGAGTTGCCCACAACCAAGGCAATGACAATGGCAGTGTACTCTCAGAAATGAAGAAAGCACTCAAGTGTCATTTGAAGCAGCACCGTCCCAAGAGTAAGGAGAGTCTGGCCATGTCTTACTGTCCTCATTGTCAATAACTGTCCCATAGTCATAGCTACCTTCTAAGGCTTTCCTCACTTGTTTAATGAGTAGATTGAAGAAGTATAAAATTTTACTTTGAAAATCACAATATTACTCTTACAAATGAAAAATTAGAAATTAAGTCAATTAGAAAAATAAGTAGTATCCTCCAATGGTAAACATGATACTCAGTGGTGAAAAATAGATTTCCTTGTAAAATCAGAAAAAAAGAGAAGGATGCCTGCCTTCTCTACTTCTACTCAATTTAATACCAGAAGTTCTAGTCAGAGCAATCAGCCAAGAAAATAAAAATACAAGGCATTCAAATTAGAAAGAAAAAATGTCTCTGGCTGTAGACAACATGATCTCTTGTATAGAAAACCCTAAAGGTCCCACAGAAAAGAAACTTGTATAAATAATATACAAATTCAGCAAAGTTGCAGGATACAAAATTAACATACCAAAAATGGTTATATTTATTTACACCAGTAATGAACAATCTTCAAAGAAACTTAAGAAATCAGCTGCATTTATAATAGAATCAAAAAATAAATATAATACTTGGGGATAAACGAAACCCAGGAGGCAAAATATTTGAGCATCGAAAACTAAAAGATGTTGCAAAAAGAAGTTGAAGCGACAAGTAAACAGAAAGACATCCTGTGTTTATAGACTGGATGATTTTATACTGTTGAGATGTCAGGTGAACTGTAGATTTAATACAATCCTTGTCAGAATCCCAATCATGTTTCTTGCAGATATAGGAACATTCATTCTAAAAGTCATATGGCACCTAAAGAGACCCAAAAAGGTCCAAATAATCTTACGTAAAGACAAAGTTGGAAGTATCATACTTCTTGATTTCAAAACTTGTTATAAAGCTACAGCAATCAAAACAGTACACCCTGAGGACAGATACATAAACCGTGGAATAGAAATGGAAGATCAGAAATAGAGTCAAGTGACTTTCAACAAGGGTTATAAGACCATTCAATGAGAAAAAGACAGTCTCTCCCACAAATCGTGTTGGGACATTGGATATTCACATATGAATGAATGAAATTGAATTCTTACTTTATACTATACAAAGAATGAACTCCAGATGGATCAAAGACCTAAACCTAATACCTAAAACTACAAAAGTCAGTGGAAATAATGGGAGAATCCTTCACTACATTCAATTTGGCAATTATTTCTTGGCTTTGACATCAAAAACATAGGCAACAAATGTGAAAAAAGACAAAGTAGACTACAGAGAAATTAAAAACTTCTGTGAATCAAAGGGAAAAAAAAACAATAGAGTGAAAAGGCAGTCTATGGAATGGAAGAAATATTTACAAATCACACTATAAGGAAATAATATCCAGAATATATAAAAAGCTCCTACAACTCATGAAAAATAAATATCCTAATTAAAAGGGGGGCAAATTGTTTAAATTGATATTTCTCTAAAGAAAATATGTGAATAGTCAATAAGCCTGTGAAAAGATGCTCAACATTGCTAATCATTAGGGCAATGCAATGAGATGTCACCTCATGCCCAATGCAATGGCTATTACTAAAAAAAAATCAGAAAATAACAGAGTTGGTGAAGAGGTGGAGAAATTGAAACCTTGGTGTACCTTTGGTAGCAATGAAAACTTATTTAACAACTAATAAAGAAGTATGGCAGCTCTTTGAAAAATGAAACATATAATTCCCATATGATCTAGCAGCTCCACTTCTAGGTATGTGTTTTAAAAAATTGTAAGTAGAGTCCCAAAGAGCTATTTGTACATCCTTGTACCCGGGAACATTGGTCATAATAGCCAAGAGGCAAAATGAACCCAATGTTAGTCAATGAATGGGGAAACAAAATGAGGTATATGAGGATACAATGGAATATTATCCAGCCTTAGAAAGAAAAGAATTCTGATACATGTGACAGCATGTATGAACCTTAAGGATATACTACATGAAATAATCCAGTCACAAAGATAAATACTGTATTAATCCACTTGTATGGTATATCTAGAATAGTCTAATTAATTGAAACAGAAAGCTGTCGGATGGCTGCCAGGATTGGGGGGAGGAGGACATGAGGAGTTATTATTAGTTGTGTATATGGTAACATTTTACAAAGTAGAAAACTTCTGGATGTTGTTTAGATAACATTGTAAATATAACACTATTGAACTGTATACTTAAAAATGGTTAATATGTTAAATTTTATGTTAGGTACATTTTACCACAATTAATTTTTTTTTTAAATTGAAGAGTCACAGATGTGGAGGAAACTTTAGGAGCCTAGCCCAAGAGTTTCTTTGAGCTACATTATTCTCAATTAAACCCTGGTTTCTTTTCTCCAACAATACATATTTCATGAATCCCAACCCAAAGGATCTTTCCCAGTTTCATATTACATAGGACAATTATGAATTTTGGATAATATCTCTCCCAAATCCAACCCTTTTTGTTAAAATTTCCATTTCGTCTTCAGGTAGTTTCATGATCTAAAATCACCTCTGTACTGATCTATAAAACCATGTAACTTCATAAAGACAAGATAAGGAAAGGGATTCTACTATTTTTTCATCAAAAAAAAATTCAAAATGAAACTAATAAAACACTTGTTATTAAGACTTTCCAATTATATGAAGAACCATTTGGACATTATTTCAACTTCTCCATGTTCTATTTTTCAAGGCACACCTCCAGTTCCATATTCTCTAAGAAACTAACTAATTACTTCTTTGGTAATTGTACTGATATTTTTAATGTTGGTTTTAAAGCCTACCCTATAAAATTATATATTCTCCATGTCCCAAACATTGCCTTAAAATTATTGTGTCTTCACCACACCCACAAGTATTTCCAGGAATGTCTTACAGACACTGCTTGATTTATGAAGTCAGTTCGTAACCAGTTTTCCCTTGCCTATTTGCTATGAAAACTATTTCAACTCTTTCAGATCCCTCTTCAAATTTCACTTGCTTAATAAGCCATTACAAGAAGGCAGTGAATTGGGCTTCCAGAACATAACAATGAAAATTGAAAGAAGCCGCCGACCACATCACATTAGTGTAAATCATTCATCCTCCTCTGGGTACTTTTTACCCTTGCAATTTCTCAGTCTTACCTTGATTGGTAGCTCACAAAGCTCAAACTATGTCTCTCCATGCATTTGTTCATCTGGAGCTGTGTAATTAATACCAGTTACTGTACATTTACTTTTATTCACTGTAAAAATTTCCCCATGCTCCTAATTCTCTGGAATTGCACGCTTATTTATTCAATATTGTCTGGTAATACCAGATACAGCCAATGGGAAGAACAAGAGCTTGGGGGGAGTATAGCTTAACTGGGAGCTTTACTTTTTAATTTTACTCTCCAACTATGAGCAAGACATTTATTGATCTTAGATCTCAAGTTCTCCACCTACTAAAAATAATAACCAAAGTTCTTTTTCATACTATTCAAAGTGATTTACAGATTCAATGTAACATCAAAATACCAGTGTCATAATTCATAGATATAGGGGAAAAAAATCTATACTTTGTTAAGAAACAGAAAAGAGTCCAAATAGCCAAAAGACAAAAAGAACAAATCTGGAGGCATCACATTATCAGACTTCACACTATAATTCAGGGCTCTACCAAAACCGCATGGTATTGGCAAAAAAAAAATAGAGACATAGGCCAATGGAACAGAACAGAGAGCTCAGATATAAAACCACCTACAGATGGTCAACTGATCTTTGACAAAGCATACAACAATATACACTGGGGCAAAGGCCTATTCAATAAATGGTGCTGGGAAATTGGAGAGTCACATGCAGAAGAAAGAAAGATATGGGACCATATCTCTCACCACTCACCAAAACCAATTCAGGATGGGTAAAAGAGTTTGAATCTTGAATAGATTCTGCATGTTGTGATTTGAATGTTGTGTCATTTAGTGCACGAGTCTGGACTAGGACACCGGAGACTTAGGGTCATATTTTCTGATTATTTTATTTCTGATCTTGGACATGTCATTCAACATCAATTTTTCTAGTTTGTATAATGAATAATTAATGTCTTTCCCTCTATCCTCGATTTTACCTGAACCCAGCCAGTGATCCTGGTGTAATAACTTGAGATGAATCTGTCATTGGGTAACACAGCTAAAGTGTCTGTATTTCCATTAAACACTCTGAGCTCTTTTTTCCTCTTTTAGAAGCTATTGCTTATTTGTGCCACAAAAGATTTTAAACTTATTAAGTTTTGACCTAATTTTTAATGAAATCAACAGGAACTAAGACACACTTTGTTTTCAGTTGCATTTGCCTATGTCAGAACCTTCATTTTTCCGTACCAATCTCAGCTTCTATCCCTGGAAAAGTAGAGGAAGTTTTGAGTTTGTTTCCATATGGGCACAAGAGAAGAGATTGGTGGTTCTTGTGCCAAATATTTCCAACTTTCTTCTGAATTCTCCCTCCTTATTTGCTAAAGATTTGATCCATTCCTTTTCATTAAATTGCTTCAAAAGACAATTAAAAGTGTGAGAATCTTTAGTCACTTCTTCAGTAAAGACCTAAGAAATACTTCACCTTCCATAGGGTATCTCCTTTTTATCCATGACCTTCAGCTAATTCCACTAATTCTTGCAATTAATTTTCAACATTGGTTCCAAAGTTATAACAAAAGGCTTCATAACTTTAGTAGTAGAAATGGGGAAGGGAAGAACCTGCCTAGATGCCTAATTTCTGATGTGCAACTTTGCAATTTTTCCATCCTCATTTTCAAAAAAAAACCATGTTTTTCTGAAAATTGCACTTTTGCAAATTAGTCCTATAGGATTTCAGTTCAAAGAACTTGTCTAGGTGAGGGCTTCCAAGGGTTATATTTTTAATATTTTTAAACACAGACTTCAGGCTTGCTGGGTGGTTTTTTTGTCTTAACTTTTCTTTCCAATATCTTCCTAATTAATGTCCGTATTTTATAACAATTTCCTATTTATAATTTGATTTTTTGTGTAATTTTCTTCATTTTTATTCAAAGTCATAAGTAAATATGGTTTAGGAAGCAAAAAAAGAACATAAAGGCTTATAAAGAAAGTCAACAATTCTCTTTTCTATGCCTCCTACCCACAGGGTCTTTATTGCCAGGAGCAAACATTTTTACCCGCTTGCTTTTTGTGTGTGTGAGGCTTGCCTCCAAATACTTAATTAGCACATTTATTCTACTATGTCTTATCTATTGGCCTCTTGTTCTGACAGCTAAAGATTTCACTCATTCACACCACTCCTTACCTCCTCTCTCTATATAGATTCATCATCCTAGTTTTTCTTCTGAATACCCTTGCGACAACAACAAAATTAATTAAAGCTTCAGTTCTTGGCCCATAAATTATAAACAACATATCTTATGTTCCTGATTTCACAAGATATTAAAGCTCTTACCCCTTTCTTCTCACCTTCTTCTTCCTTCCATCTCATTTCTGATAACTGTACCAATTATAGCCAGTTTGATACTGTTTATAATTTGTTCCATAATCTCAGTACAGTCTTCCATGGTTTGCCTATAGGCTGATTCTAAAGAATAGAAAACCGTAAGTGCTATTTAATTTACTACAGCACATTAGTAAGGAGTGAGGTAGTAAGCCATGGCTCCATTTTCTTCACCAATGTCATGTTCTCCATTTAAAGTGGAATGCACTTAGAATTACTTCAAGTGGATACTCCTTCCTTTTTTACAGCTTACCAATTTCCTTTAGCATATTCTCAAATATTTCTAGATTTATAATCATATTGTCTGTCCTTTTATTTCCCTTTCTCTCTCTTCCAAAAGCCTTTCATTTGGAGTCTTCATTGTCTTTGTATAAGGTGGATTAGCGACTTTCTAGCACTGATACAGACCTCCCTTCACTGTACTCTGGTCTGGACTCTCCGTTCCCCGTATTTTACATCTTTGTTCTTGATTTGTTATTTTGTTTTTCTGTAGTATAGCCTCAAAGATCTTTCTATGAAAAAGTAATCTTAGCATCTCGGTGGGTCTGAAAATGCTTTCCTTCTGTCACCATTTTTGAAGTGTTGACTATCTATTATCTTGGAATAGAATGTGCTATTGGCAGGAAGTTTAATCTCATGACTTGGTAGGCAAAGTTTAACTTCTCTAAGGCCCACTTTTGTAAATTTTTTTTCTTGATTTTTGGTGTTCTGAAATTTTCACAAAAATGTCTTTTGGTGCCTCTGGACACCTTCATTGTACTTAGGACCATCTGAACTACTTCAATCTGAACACTCATGTTCTTTTTCAGTTGTGGAAATTTTCTTCTGGTTTCCACTACTTCATAGCATGGGGTTTAGTCTGAGTTCCTGAGACCTTGCCATGAGTATTCACATGAAATGAATTTACTTGAAAGTATTTCCAGGAAGATCTGAGGAGAGTGGAGAAGTGGATAATGGAGGAAAAGGTAAACAAACATGGTGAACACCAAGTCAGTCCCCTGGGTGGTAAATAACTCTAGCATAGAGAATGGTGGCAGTGTCGGTTGGTCTTAGAGTCACCCCCACGAGGGATGTGACAGTGGGGCACTTATACTCCTGCACTGCCAGTAATTGATAAAGAGCTTTTTTGTTGGGATAAACATTTCCAGATCCTTCCTGCTCCATGAACAAGCAAATCAGACTATACCAAATACATACGTCTTACCAACAGATGCTAGTATTGGCTGTTGGGAGTGGAAGAGCACAGTGTGGTCAGGGAATCCAAGAAAATGTGCAGCACAGATATTCTCTGCTGTTAGAAGCTTCCCTGTGCCAAAGAGAAAACAACTCAAGCTCTCCTGTAGGTCTTTTCACCTTATTTGGAGAGAGCTGTGTAAACACTATGAAATTATTTAAGAATTAAATTTTTTTTCAATTTTTTTTATTGTTTCAAGTTCATTGAGAGTACAAAGAATTAGATTACACTGATTGCATTAGTTAGGTGAAGTCCCTCTTATAGTTGCGTCACCCTCCAAGTGGTGTGCCATACACCTTAACCCCCATCCCTCTCCCTCGTTCCCTCTCCCTCCTCCCATTTCCCTTCTCCATCGTTTCCTCTCCCTCTCTTGAATTGATTTGAGTTTTTCTCTGATGAGGGTGTGTATTACATCATCTACTGGCTTCATATTAGAATTGAGTACTTTGATTCTTGCTTCTCTATTCTTGTGATACTTTACCAAAAGGAATGTGTTAATCAATATAGAAGGACAGAAAAAGATCTAAACCTTTCAAATAACCAGAAAGGAAAAGGAAAGAAACCATATAATTGAAAAGTGAACTAAGAAAAAAATGTAAAAGCTAACACATTAATTCCATATAAAGTATATATTTAAATGCTAAAATAAAATATAGATAAATGTATTATAAAACATTAGGCTGTGTTTTATGTGGAAAGGCCATATATGTCATTAATAGCAGAAACTGTAATAGAAATAATAAGTTTAAGAGCGTTAAAAAAGCAAAACTCTTATAGCTTGAAAACACAATATATGATCAGATAAAGTTGGTAGAAAACAAAATAAATGGCAAGAAAAATGCTTTTAAGTATATCAAACTTCTTACATATTAACAAGGAAAACATAAGAAATAAAAAATGGATTGTTAAAAAAATCACAAAAGTATTTGACTCATTCAAATACTATAATAATATTAAAAATAGGAAAATTTCAAAAAGATATGAAAAGCTGCTTAGCTTCACTAATAATCAGATCAATATGAATGTAAACAAAGAGCTCTCAGTTTTCACCTATTATATTAGGAAACATTTAAAAATAATAATATGTGAAAAGACTGAGAAACAGCTACTCATATTAGTGGTGGGACTGTAAATTGATACAATCCTTTGGAAAGCAATTTAGAAATATACTTTTAACTTAGAAATTCCACTTTAAGGAATTTATTCTACAGAAGTACTAATAAAAGTTCACCAAGATATTTATACAGGAATGTTTATGTAGCATTATTCATAATAAAAAATGGAAATACAAATAGTCCTAGGGTTACAAATGAGAAAGGTTGAATTTGTACGTAAGTTGGGAGAGGTACATTTACCTATAACCTGTAAGAGCCTCTGTTTATAAGTGCGAGTGGTACAACATTTGGATGTTTGCAACTCAGAGACTTACTATAATAGCCTCCATTTATAAGTATGAGTTGTATTTAAGTTGGATGTTTGTAATTCAGGGATTGCCTGTAATCAAAACAATTTAAAATATTTCATGAGATTACCATAACCAAACCAGCTCTTCAGGATATCCTCAGACCCATCCTTCATAATAACCAGCACAAGGCTCTATCACCAAAGTAAATTCACTCTGAAATTCTTGACCAAAACCCAATTTCCACAGTGATGAAAAGAGTCAAGATTCAAAATGTCCACTGGACTTTGGAAAAACTTGACACTCAAAATACTACCAAGCTTATCAATACTCTCAATTAATGTGAATGGCTTAAACTGTCCTCTTAAGAGACACAGGACAAGAATCTCACCTTACCTTAAAAGATAAATATAGACTCAGGGTGAAGGGATAGGCATCTTTAATCCAGGCAAAAGGAAATCAGAAAAAAGAAGGGTGGCAATTTTATTTGCAGAGACACTAGGCTTTAAACCAACACAAGTAAGGAAATACAAGGATGGTCAATTCATATTTGTTAAGGGAAACACTCAACATGATGAGATGTCAATTATTAACATTTATGCACCCAACCAGAATGCTCCTCATTTTATAAGTGATACCCTAACACAGATGAGCAACTTAATATCTTCTAGCACCATAATAGTTAGAGATTTTAACACCCCTTTGGCAGTATTAGATCTTCCAGTAAGAAACTAAGAAAAGAAATTTTGGACTTAAACTTCACCATGCAACAGTTGAATTTAATAGACATCTACAGAACATTTCATCCTAACAAAACTGAATCCACATTCTTCTCATCAACCCATGGAATACACTCCAAAATTGATCACAACTTAGATCACAAGTCTAACCTTAGCAAATTTAAAATTATAGAAATTATCCCTTGTATTTTCTCAGATCATCATGTAATAAAAGTTGAATTCATCAATAACAGGAATCTGCATACTCATACAAAGACATGGAAACTAAATAACCTTATGCTGAATGATAGCTGGGTCACAGATGAGATTAAGAAGGAAATTACCAAATTTATTTATTTATTACTACAATTTATTCATTACTACAATAATGAAGACACAAATTATCAGAACCTGTGGGATACTGCTAAGGCATTCCTAAGACAGAAATTTATAGCATTGCAAGCCTTCCTTCCTCAAGAGAATGGAAAGAGGAAGTGAATCACTTAATGGGACATTTTAAGCAACTGGAACAGGAAGAACATTCCAACCCCAAACCTACCAGAAGAAAAGAAATAACTAAAAATAGAGCAGAATTAAATAAAATTGAAAACAAAAGAATTATTCAAAAGATCAATGAAACAAAAAGTTGGTTTTTTGAAAAATTCAACAAAATTGATAAACCTTTGGTCAGCCTAACCAAAAATAGAAAATTAAAGTCCATAATATCATCAATCAGAAATGACAAAGGCAAAATAACAACAGACACCTCAGAAATTCAAAATATACTTAATGAATACTGTAAAAAACTTTATTCTCAGAAATATGAAAATCTGAAAGAAATTGACCAACACTTAGAAGCACAACAACACTAGACTTAATCAGAAAGAATTGGAAATGCTGAACAGACCTATATCAAGTACTGAAATAGAATCAAGTGTACGAAATCTCCCAAAAAAGAAAAGTCTGGGACCAGATGGCTTCACATCAGAATTCTACTAAACCTTTAACTAGGAACTAGTACCTATATTACTTAACCTTTTCCAAAACATTGAAAAAGAAGAAATATTTCCCAACACATTCTATAAAGCAAATATCACCCTGATTCCCAAATCAGGAGAAGACTCAATAAGAAAACAAAACTATAGACCAATATCTTTAATGAACATACATGCAAATATTCAATAAGATAATAGCAAACAGAATCCAGCAACACATCCAACAAATTATACACCATGACCAAGTGGGTTTTATCCCAGGGCCTCAAGTTTGGTTTAATATACGTAAATCTATAAATATGATACATCATATAAACAAACTAAAAACCAAAGACCATAGCATTCTCTCAATAGATGCAGAAAAAGCTTTTGACAAGATCCAGCATCCTTTCTTGATCAGAATGCTTAAGAAAATAGGTATAGAAGGGACTTTTCTTAAACTGATAGAGGCCACCTACAGCAAACCCACAGGCAAAATCATATTGAATGGAGTTAAATTAAAATCATTTCCACTCAGATCAGGAACAAGGCAAGGTTGCCCATTGTCTCCACTGCTTTTTAACATTGTAATGGAAGTCTTAGCCATTGTAACCAGGCAAGAGAAGGTGATCAAGGGTATACAAATAGGGTCAGAGGAGATCAAACTTTCACTCATCGCAGATGATATGATTTTATACCTGGAAAACCCCAGGGACTCAACCACAAAACTTTTAGAAGTGATCAAGAGACACAGTAGCATCTCAGGACACAAAATCAATACTCACAAATCAGTAGCTTTTTTTGCAGTTTTTGGTTGGGGCTGTGTTTGAACCCACCACCTCCAGCATATGGGGCTGGTACCCTACTCCTTTGAGCCACAAGCACCACCCCAGTAGCTTTTACATATACCAATAATAGTCAAGCCAAAAAAACAGTCAAGGACTCTATTCTCTTTACAATTGTGGCAAAGAAGATGAAATATCTGGGAATTTACCTAACAAAGGATGTGAAAGATCTCTATGAAGAGAATTATGAAACTCTGAGAAAAGAAATAGCTGAAGATGTTAACAAATGGAAAAACATACCATGCTCATGACTAGGAAGGATCAACATTGTTAAAATATCCATATTACCCAAAGTAATTTACAAATTTAATGCAATCCCTATCAAAGCACCACCATCATACTTTAAAGACCTGGAAAAAATAGTACTTTGTTTTATATGAACCAGGAAAAAAACTCAAATAGCCAAGACATTACTCAGAAATAAAAGCAAATCAGGAGGAATAACGTTACCAGACTTCAAATTATACTATAAATCTATAGTGATCAAAATAGCATGGTATGGGCACAAAAATAGAGAGGTAGATATGTGGAACAGAATTGAGAACCAAGAGATGAAACCAGACACTAATCATCATTTGATCTTTGATAAGCCTATCAGAAATATAAATTGGGGGAAAGATTCTCTATTTAACAAATGGTCCTGGGAGAATTTGCTGGTGACTTGTAGAAGACTGAAACTGGACCTACACCTTTACCATTAACAAAAATTGACTCTCACTGGATAAAAGATTCAAATTTAAGACATGAAACTATAAAGATTCTTGGAGAGAGTGCAGGAGAAACACTTGAAAAAATTGGCCTGGGAGAATACTTTATGAGGAAGACCCCCCCAGGCAATTGAAGCTACACCAAAAATACATTACTGGGATCTGATCAAACTTAAATGCTTCTGCACAGGCAAAACACAGTAAGTAAAGCAAGCAGACAGCCCTCAGAATAGAGAGGATATTTGCAGGTTATGTTTCTGACAAAGGTTTGATAACCAGAATCCACAGAGAACTCAAACTTTTTAATAAGAAAAGAACAAGTAATCCTATTTCATTGTGGGCAAAGGACTTGAACAGAAGCTTCTCTGAAGAAGATAGGCGGATGGCCTACAGACACATGAAAAAATGCTCATCATCTTTAATCATCAGAGAAATGCAAATCAAAACCACTTTGAGATATCATATAACTCCCGTAAGATTGGCTCACATAACAAAATCCCACAACTACAGATGTTGGCATGGATGTAGAGAAAAGGGAATACTTCTGCAGTGCAGGTGGAAGTGCAAGGTAATATGTTCCTTTTGGAAAGAAGTATAGAGAATACTCAGGGATCTTAAAGTAGACCTGCCGTTTGATCCTGCAATTCCTTTACTAGGTGTATATCCAAAAGACCAAAAGTCACTTTATAACAAAGATATTTACACCAGATTATTCACTGCAGCTCAATTCATAATAGCCAAGTCATGGAAGAAACCAAAGTGCCCACTGACCGATGGATGGATTAATAAATTGTAGTATATGTATACTATAGAATATTATGTAGCCTTAAAAAAGATGGAGACTTTACCTCTTTATGTTTACATGGATGGAGTTGAACATATTCTACTTAGTAAAGTATCTAAAGAATGGAAGAAAAATATCCCATGTACTCAGTACTATTATGAAACCAATTTACAATCACACTTTCATCTGAAGAATAGATCACAACTATGGCCCAAGATGAAGGAGGGAGTAGGGGAGGATGGGAAGGGAGGGGTGAGGTCAGATGGAGGGAGGGTGAATGGTGGCATCACACCTTGTGTGGTGTATAATGCAAGGGTACATGTCAGACCTATTAGTATAGAATATAAATGTCTTAACACAATAACTAAGTAAACAAGATGAAGTTTATATTAACCAGTGTGATGTAAGCCATCCTAGTTCTGTATGAAATCAGCACATTATACCCCATAAATGCATTACTATAAACATAATCTATGTGTTTATGATTTAGTAAAAAAATATATTTCATGAGAGTCTTTTTAATGACAGTATACACATATAATGAAATAATCTTTGGCCACTAAAAAGGATGAAATGAATGTCTATATAATGACATGGAAAGATGTTAATGATGTATGAAGTTATAAAAGCAAATTACTGATAGTAATACAAGTTTGCATTTAAATACAGTATGCTAAGTTTAAAAAGACAGCTGTAGAAAGATCTTCACACATTGTATGATTCTGTTTATATGCAATGTCAGAAAAAGCAAATCTAAAGAAACAGAAAGGCAGCGGTTGCCTGGGGCTGTGATGGGAACAGAGGTTGCCTGCAAATAGGCCTGAAGGTCTCTCTGAGGGAACAGGAAAAGTTCTCAAGCTGGATTGCAATGATGGCTGAAAGTTAACTCTGTCAATTTACTAAAAATAATGGAACTCACTTTGTGAATTTCCTGGTTTGTAAATTACGTTCCCATAAAGCTGTGTTTTTAAAAAAGTAAAATACTGGTCAATATAGTGATGGCATGATACAGATGTGTTTTCATTCCCACAAGGAAAGCTCTGCCTTGAGATATTTCTATATTGTTTGAAGTTTTTCAATGATAAATATTATTCTTACACTCAAAAGTCTTTATGAAAATGAATATATGGGTGGTGCCTGTGGCTTAGTGAGTAGGGTGTCAGCCCCATATACCAAGGGTGGTGAGTTCAAACCCAGTCCTGGCCAAACTGCAACAACAAAAAAAATTTTTTTTAAATGTTTTTTAAATGAAATATATTACTTTCAAAGCTATTGGATGAGAATTGGTATGGTCTCTTCCTCTCAGCCCTCCCCCCTCCAAAAAACAACAACAAATTGATTACATATAGTGCTTGCCAGAGATGGGAGTTGGGTGTATTTTACACCAATGGCGTGAATAAAGACCAGGTCTTTTGTAATGATGACATCACAGAATGGACTGTAACAAAGGTAATCAGTCCTAATAATTACTGCACACTACTCTAAGTATTTTAAAAGAATTCACCTATTTAATTCACGGAACCACCCAAAGCAGTGATGAAACCATTACGCACTTGGCAAAGCCACAAAACTCATAAGTGCAGATCAAGAATTTAAACCTAGAGGTCCCGCTGCAGTGCCTGGGCTCTAAAGACAGCGTCAAACTGCCGATATCCAGGGAGTGGCCACGTATTACAAAACTATTCTTCTCTGATTACATGTGTTTATTTCAATAAAACTGCATTTTGACTCTGGTGGCAAGCTTTTAAATACACATACACACACACACACACACACATATATATAGTTGTTTTGTTTTTTGACTATTTCTACACTGACAATTTAAGTCAATAAAACATGTAAAGCCAGGTACTCAGGCTTTTGTTCACACAATACTGAATAGTTTATGCAGAAAATGGCGCAGAGTAGGGCCTGAAAAACTAACTGTTGAATTATATTAAATGCCCTAACAACATTTCTCTCCACAAATCCAAGTTGGCCGATTTTTTTGAAAATAATCTGTTAAAACAGAAACCATAGTGAAGAGGCCAAATTCCTTCCCTTTTCTTTCCAGGTTTAAGATATCAGAAAACCTGATTCAATTGGACTGGCCTATCAAAAGAACATCAAAGCCCATCACTTTTCAATTATTTCTACATCTTTTACAGTCAAGTAATTAACAAGCCAAGCTCTTGGAGATGCTGATAATATATCAAATAGACATGATGTGCCCTCCCATACCTCCTTCAGAAACAGGTAATGTAGTAAGTTAGCACTGGAAAGGATGCTAACCTTTAATAAGAGTGTTAAATCCCATTTAGATTCTCACATCATTACATGAGGAAAATAAATCTGGACACTACCGCTTGGCTGATATCCTTAAAATGATGCTGATTCTGCTAAGTCCTATATTTCTGCAGTTAAAGATTATAAATATTCGTACCAAAAAATGAGCCTCAGAAATTCAAAGATCTCATTGTCTTAAAATTTGAAAATAATGGTCTTTTTCCTTATTACATTAGCCATAAATCCCAAATATAGTCAAATCCCAGTACATGCCAGTATAGAAGACTTCCATGTTTGTCTTCCATTACAAGTATTTCCCCCTATTTTTTTTTTCAATTCCCTGAAAGAGCTGGGTTCACAACACAATCCAAAAGCCTCATTTAAATATAGTTTCGTTCATTAATGTTGAAATTAAGTTATATTAGCTCTTGCCATGTCAATGTTAAAGTCTTCAAATATACATGAAAAATTATCTTATTCTTCTGCAGTGTTTAAAAATTAATAATGGTGAAAGTCCAATTTTCAACTGCCCACATCATAGAATTAGTCAGTAAATTGCATAGATCTCTATGTTCAGGCATCATTAGTAATTTTAGCCCCCTCTGAACTTATAACCAACATTCATTATCTGTCAATATCATATTAAAACTCTTTGCATTATAAAGTTAATTTTATAAACCAATTCCTCATTGCTAAGCATACTCCTGATAAGGTAATATTTTCATGTTAAGCCATTAAGATAAGAAGTTGCTTGTGACTGAATTTTTATTGAGAAATTTAATTTTGTTTAAAATATCAGTTTTAATTTTTGGAATACTGATGTAAGCTTCTGTGTCATGGGTTTTGAGTTTAGTTTTATGCTGTGCTTATTTTAGTTTTTATGAGAATCATTGTTTTTGGACATCTTGGCTTAGACTATTGAGGAATAATTGACTTATGTGTAACATGCACCCCAAATATCTATATATCTGTTGACTTATAGGGAGGTGTCAAGAAAATCAGCTTTGGCTGGGCCCAGTGGCTCACGTGGGTGATCCTAGCACACTGGGAGGTCAAGGAGGGTGGATTACTTGAGCTCACAAGCTGGAGACCAGCCTAAGCAAGAGCAAGAGCCCTGTCTCTACCAAATAAAAAAACTAGTGAGGCATCCTGGCAGGTACCTGTAGTCCCAGCTACTCAGGAAGCTGAGGCAAGGGGATTGTTTGAGCTCAAGAGTTTGAAGCTGCTGTGAGGTATGATGATGCCATGGCACTCTACCCAGAGTAACAGAGAGTGAAAGAAGAGGGGGAGAGGGAGGGAGGGAGGGAAGGAGGGAGGGAGGGAGAGAGAGAGAGAGAGAATGAATCAGCTTTGTTGAGCAAGTGGTATGAGTTCTCACAGAGCTTATGGAAGTCACCCTACAGATGAATTAATGGTTGTACTGCCATGTAATAAAGGCAGACTCCATAATTTCCATTCTCTCCTGCTGATGAAAAAATATCCTATTTCATTTTGTATCTGTAGTATCTAGCAAAATTCCTAGTACACACTAAATACTTGATAACAAAGGAAGGAAGGAGGGAAGGGAAGAAGGGATAGAGGGATGAAGGAAGGGAGGAAGAAGGGAGGAAGAGAGGGACAGAAGGAAGGAAGAAGGGAGGAAGAGAGGAGAGAAGGAAGGAGAAAGGGATGAGAGAAGGAAGGAAGGAGGGAGGGTGACATAAGCAAAAATGCTTTGAAGACTGTAAATACTGTGCATATTACCATTATTGTTTTGTTTTGCTTTGTTTTGTCATGGGAATGTGGCTGACCTTATTGCATGGTTAGCTGTTCACATCGCATGTCCTTTCAGGATCACATTTCTTGCTTTCTCAGTAGGACTAGATTCCCCTGTTAAGGCCTGGCAATTCCTAAACCAAAACAAATCCATCTTCTTAAGAAAAAAGAACAATGGTTGCGAATAATTGTCCTGGTTGACAAGGGAGTGTAAAGCTTCTCCATTTTGACAAGAAAAAAATAAGTAGTCACTATTTCCTTTCAAATTTCACACTCATTCAAAGTTGAAGATTTCCCCAAAGAAAGGATGAGCAGGCCAATAGGCTATCCAGATCAATGTGGTAAGGAAAAAAAAAAACTACTCAACACACACACCTGCATTGTTCATTTTCATACAGACTTATATTGCTTTCTGTCATCCTCTCACAGTGCCCTTTCCTGGATTGAGAAAGTATTCTTAAAATTAAACTTAAAAAACAAGACTGCTCTGTGAAAAATCTGTCAAGATATGTTGGGTGTTTTTCTAGTTACAACTGTTCAGTTTTATTAAAAATAACAAAATGATAACATTGCTGACATGTACAAACAAGTTCAATAGAGGAACTTGCAAAGGATGTGTATGTTCTGATAAAATAAGTGCGTGTGACAGAGAAAAAGCTCGAATGTAAATGAGCACAGCTGCGCATGTGTGTTATATCCACTTTGGCCAGACCACATCAGATTGAATTTTAGTTGTCATATTTTGAGAGGAACAATGAAAACTTGGATATTTACAGAGGGGAATTTGGTAAGTATATGAGTACTACTGTATGAGATCATTGAGTGAAGTAGGTTTGTTGAAACTGGATCCCAGAGAATCCTAGGAAAAGAGACAGGGTTATTTTCTTTAAATATTTCAAGTTTTGTGACTACATCTTTTGATGACAAAACCAGTACCAATGTATTCAACATAAATATCTGCATATCATGTGGAACATTAAATTCCTAACCACTTTGGTGAAGAAATTCAAGAGTTTGGCTTAGAAAATATAGTCTTGAGATACCTAGTAGACTTCTCAATGGAAATATTCATTAGCTATTTGACATTGTGTAAAGAAGGCAGAGCTTGTGGTATAATTTTGAATGATATTTGAAACCTTACATTTCAATTAAAAATCGCCTAGGCAATAAATTTAGGTAAGAAAAGTAGTCCAAAGATTAAGCCTTTAGCTATTTTATTGACATTTGTGTGTCCAGATAAGTATGTTAATTTGGGATTACTCAGAAGTATACTTGGAGGCAAATACTTGAGTACAAATGGTGTATTTTGGAGGTGTTTCTTGGAAACACTAGTAAGAGAGTCATAACTAGAGATGGGGAAGGGAAGACAAACAATAAAAAGCACATTACCAAACAACACAATCACTGTGCAATCATGGTGATGAATTTCACTGGAGAACTCTATAAACACATGTAGAATTCACGTCCCAAAGTCATCTGTCCAAAGAGAAGGGATGGTAGGGCATTTAAACAACAACTGCCATCCATCTTTATGTGGTGCTTGCTCCCAGGAGACTTTAATTCTCATAAGTGTACTTTGAGACTCTTACGCTTGGGCATCATGTGGGCCTCAGTGGCCAGAGAAAGCCTGAGTGCTGATAGTTGAAAGTTGTCTGGAACTCCTGAAATGATAATGTCTGAGGGAAGATGGGTAGGGCAGTCCCTCCTTCCCAGAATGGTCAGAAGGACAGGAAAAGAGAGAAAAAGAAGAAATAACACTCTAGAAGCCCAGTAAATCATGAGTTAATAATACAAAAATAGATCTCTGTATTCTATGTGATAACAGGGACAGTCCTTCTAATTGGCATAGGAGCAACAATATTCTATCATATTAATCAATAGGGAAAAAAATTGGCATTGAGTCCCAAAAGTAACATTCTCTTCATATTTTTAAAGCAAGCTCTATATGATAGGGGAAAGCTTTTCAAGACAAAATGAACAATGTGATAATTAAAGAAGTAATACCAACTATATCATGTTTATGACCTCACGGAAAACAGAAAACCTTTTTTTTTTTTTTTTTGGAGGACATCATGGTGGGCATTTATTTGTATAAAAGATATTAGCTAGTGAGCAATCATCAATAATGTTCATGACTGAGTGTATTACACGTTTTGTAAAATCATGGGAATATACTTATTGGTTTCTATATCCAGTTTAGATTTCATTACACCGTAATGACTTCCCAAATGAAACTCCCCAATTTGAAAGTTCCAAAGTCCAATACATTTTGTTCTCTTGCTCATTTTACACATTTCTTTTTAAAATAGTTTGCTCAGTATATGGAAAACAATCCTGGGTATTCTTTCTCAATTCTCAAATGTATGCAAAAGAACCAGAAGAAAAGATGTACCTGTAAGAAATAAATATATGAGATTTGTTCTTCAGGTCACCTTTATGTAAAAAGTAACCTTTTATAACTTCACCATCAAGAAAAAACAGACAGGAATGAAATCATGTGTGAAAATGGCCTTTGGCATATCCTAAAGCACGCTTTCTTAGGCAACTCTTGAAAAGATATTCAGCATCTGATGACTGCCATTCTGTGCATAAAGGACACTACTTCAAACTAACCCTATATTGCCTTGGAAGGTGTTACTCAACACTTGGATTTCAACATTTAATTTGAAGATATTTATCAAGAAATATAATTATAGCTGATATTCAGTGGAATTGACAGTGTTTCCTCAGTTGTTTGCCCTTAAGAACCACTTAAAGGACCAAGGGGAGAAGGAAAATTGAAACGTAAATTAAATGTCACTAGTGAAGGGCTGTCACCTCTAGATTTAATAATGTCATCATTGAAAGTTAAATACCAGGTAATTATGAATGCGAAGATGTGAAAGAAATCTACTGCATAATTACAGAAACATAAAACCAGGATTCTCAGAGTTAAGAATTTCTTCACCCATGGAACTTTCTAAGTAGACATGGCTTATTGAATCAATATAGGTAGGAATTTCTTGAGTGGTGAGGATGGGATTTAGTTGGATTTTACTCACAATCCATTTGCCTTTTTCTTATGCTTTGTTTGACATTTTTAGTCCTTTAAAGTGGATGTGGCCCAATGTGTTGATGGTTTATATTTATAGTTATATTGCAAAACAGTTTCCTCTGTTGGCAAACACTTCCTGATTATCTCACGCTGCACATGGATAATAACTGCTATCCTTTTCCTGGGGATCATTCAAGAATGCGCAGCACAGAGACTCATCCCTCAACTTCATTCTTCCATCCCTATTCTAATATACATCACTGGAACAAGGACATTCAGGACCATATTTCATCAGCGCATGTCTTTCTCTTGATGTATTGAGTTTCATACCATTGCCTTTAAAGCAACACAGAATTCCTCATGAGTGATAATTCATAAATATTACAATTAAAAATAAAAGATTACTTGGAAAGTAGTGGCATATTGAGATGTGACTTTTAATGATAGATGCATGACATTTTTCAAATTTCAGATCAATTATGTTGGCCATGAGCAACCAGGGAAGATGATGGATTTTTCTTACTTTCTGCACTTTCTTGGTCCTTTCATAAATAAATACACATTTAGACAAATTTGCATTCATATTTTAGGAAGTCCATCCATCTCTCTTCTTTTCTGAAAGATACCTCTACCAAGCAAAACATACTTGCCTCGGGCTTTTTTTTTTTTTTTTTCAGTACTTTGAATACATTCCCTCACTGTCTTGGCCTGTGAGGTTTCTGCTGAGACCCACTGCTTTATTGAAACTCCCTAATATGTGATTTGCTTCTTTTCCTTTGTTGCTTCAGGACCCTGTCTTTGTCATTTATATTTTTTCTTCGTGTCTATGATTTTTGCCAGTTTGATTATGTCTCAGTGTAATCTTGGTTGGATTTGACCCCTCTATACCCTGGATATTTTCCTTTCTTTCCCCAGATATTTTTCTATTATTATTTCTTTTTAAGTAAAATATTTTCCCTTCCATCTTACTTTTTTTCTTCCCAAACTTCTATAATTTGAACATTTGCTTTCTTGAAGCT
>CAUYQV010142687.1:0-11519 GCA_963574575.1 Galagoides demidoff
GCTTGAGCCCAGGAGTTGGAGGTTGCTATGAGCTGTGATGCCATGACACTCTACCCAGGGGGATAGCTTGAGGCTCCGTCTCAAAAAAAAAAAAAAAGGAAGCTGGATATCTAAAATAAAATGTTAAGGCTTCACACCACCCAGGGGCAGACTGATATAGGACACCCCTCTTGGCCAAGGGCATCCCCCAAACTGAGTTTCTAGCCATGAGGAAGGAGACCAGACCTGCCTGATCCTGCTCCCTCCTTAGAGACATCCTCTGTGACTCACTAACAGGCCTGAGGTGCTACAAGACACAGATGCAGGTCCCCAATACACACAGCTAACCACTTGGGTCAGGGCAGGTGTTCTGTGCTTTGTCTCTGATTAACAGACCCTCATCTGAATTTATCATCCCTTTTCCCTGACCCCTGATGTATTTAGACAGAGCCTCACTCTTCCAGACAATTATCAGCTAAAGAATCTCTAAACCCACCTACAACCTGTAAGCCCCCAGCTTTGAGAGGTCCCACCTTTGGGGGCCAAACCAATGAATGCCTTCCACAGACTGATTCACCACTTTACCTGTAATCCCCATCTTCCTAAAACATCTAAAACCAAAGTGTCACCCCACCACCTCGAATCCACCTGCTCAAGGCTTCTCAGGTGTGGCTCTGGGTCACAGTCCTCAAATCTGGCTCAGAATAAACCTCTTTAAATTATTTTACAGAGTACAGCTTCCTTTCTGTTTACAAAACCAAGACCTCGGCTCTACAGAAAAATTTTTTAAAATTAGGTGGACGTGAGGGTGCCCACCTGTGGTCTCAGCTACTCGGGAGGCTGAGGCAGGAGGATGCTTGAGCCCAAGAGTTTAAGGCTGTGGTCTCAGCTACTCGGGAGGCTGAGGCAAGAGGATGCTTGAGCCCAGGAGTATTGATCACACCACTGTACGCCAGTCTGGGTGTCAGAGTGAGACTGTGTCTTAAGAAAATGATTCATTAAGTAGAAAAATAACTTAAAAATGATATTTTAAACAGAAAAAGGCAAACTTTAAATTCCTAAAGTATTGTGATGAAATCTCTGTACGGCTGGGTTACTAATCTAAGAATAGTCCTACTTTTTAGCCTGATCACAGAATATCAAAGCTGCAGATGCCAGAATGGATGTTGAGGGAAGGGAAATACTTTTACACTGCTGGGGGGGACTGCAAAACTTCTACCCTGTTTGGTAAGAAGTACGGAGAATCTTCAAAGAGTTAAAGGTAAACCTCCCATTTGATCCTGTAATCCCATTACTAGGTATCTATCCAGAAGAAAAATAATCTTTTTATCATAAAGACCTTTGCACTAGATAGCTCAATTCACAATAGCCCAAATGTGGACACAACCTAAACGCCCACCAACCCAGGAATGGATTAACAAGCTGTGGTACATGTACACCATGGAATACCGCTCAGATGTTTAAAAAGATGGAGACTTTACATCTTTTTTATTAACCTGAATGGACGTGGAACACATTTATCTTAGTAAAGTTATCACGGGAATGGAGAAGCAAGAATCCCATGTACTCGATTCTAATATGAAGCCAGTAGAGGATTCAATACATACTTACACAAGAGAAAAATCTCAATTCAACTGAAGTTGGGGGGAAGGGGAAGGGGGGGGCGGGGGAAGGGGTCTCGGGGAGCTCCCATGTAATGGACACAAAGTTAGGGTACATGGCACCTCCGGGATGGGGGGGACACAGCCACAACAGGGACTCCACCTAAGCAATGCAAAGATTGTATCCTCATCATGTGTGCCCTCAGATTAATCTGAAATTTAAAAAGAAAAGTCACACACATACACAAAGGAATAATCCTACTTTCTTGTTTTCTGCTCACCGGGCAAAGTTAAGATGAGATATCGTATTTCCTTCAAGCCGCCTTAGAAGTGCGCCCAGCACACACAAGATGGTTTCAGGAACAAGGAAACCCCAAAGGAACAATTTACAAAAACCCCTTTTGGAGCCCTGCAAGGGTCCCCCGAAGGCACCATGGGTTCTGCTCACTGGATAAGGACTCAAGCTGGGGACGGTTTTTCTCTGTAATGGGACTGTTCCCCCCCTCCCCCAAAGCACATAGGTGAGCTAATCTCGTGGATTTTACTAGAACATTTGCCAAACTCCAAAAAGAATGAGGGTGTTTTCAGGGGCCCAAAGGTCCCACATAGCTGGGTGCCCACCTGCCAGTCAGTACTCACAGGTAAACCCCTGAGAGCAGAAGCACGCACAAGGCGTGTCACAAACACAACTGACCCACCACCCAGAGAGGAAGGGGGTTCCGCTTTTATCAAGGTTGAGACTGTCTACCCAGACCACACAGTCACCCGCCCAGCCCCTCACAGCCTCGGCCCTTTCCATCACTCCCCCTCCTTCCCTCTCTCCCCCTCCTCTCTCCCTCTCTCTCCTCCGTCCCTCTCCCTCCTCTCTCGCTCCTCCTTCCCTCTCCCTGCCTCTCCCCCTCCTCTCTCTCCCTCTCTCCCTCCCTCCCTCCTCCTCTCTTCCTCTCCCTCCCTCTCTCTCTGCCTTCCTCCCCTTCCCCCTCCCCCCTTCCTCTCCCTCCCTCTCCCTGCCTCACCCCTGTAATCCTAGCACTCTGACAGGCTGAAGCAGGTGGATCTCTTGAACCTCACAGTTTGAGGTTAAAATCCAACTATATCCCCACAACCTCACGTCCACTTGCTCAAGGCTCCTTGGGTGTGGCTCCAGATCAGGGTCCTCAAATTTGGCTCAGAATAAACCTCTTTAAATTATTTTACCCAGTACAGCTTCCTTTCTTTTACAAAAGCAAGACCTCCCCTCTCCCTCTCAACTGTTTAAGGATGAAACACAGAGACCACCTTCCGCTTTTACCAAGGCAGACAATGTCCCCCCAGACCACGCACAGTCACCCACCCACCATCTCACAGCCCCCTCCCTTCCCCCCACATTGCAACGAGCATCCCAGGCTCTAAACAAAAGTTCCAAACAGCCACAGCCACAGACACAGCCGGGGCACCCCGCCCAGAAGGCTCTGACTGCACAGTCCCTGTGTGTTTTTATTTTTTCCCCCCTTTGAAGACAGACAAGCTCTGGGAGCTCAGTCCTGAAATGCAGCACCTTTAAAGAAAGACTTTAAGTAGACAGGTAGCTACTGACTTGTTTCCTTTGCACTTACATCTGTGGTTTTGTTGGGTAAAAGAGGCAGATGGGGGTGTTGATTACAGGGAGGAGGAAGACGGAGGTAAAACCTGGCACTGCCCGGGAGAGAGAAATCCAGCCAAGAAAAAAAAGAGAGAGAGACAGAGACAGAGACAGAGGAAACAGCATAGTTCAATAGGCACAAGTTATAAAACACACCAGACTATGAAATACCAAAATTAGGGATTAAAGACCCTTAACAGTAGAAAGACATGGGGTTTTCTATTCCTTTTTTTGAGACAGAGTTTCACTCTAGAGAGCCGTGGCATCACCGTAGCTCACAGCAACCTCAAACTCTTAGCTTCAAGAGATCCACCTGCCTCAGCCTCCCAGTGCGCTAGGATTACAGGCACAGCCGCCCACGGGGTTTTCTTAAAGGTTTTCCTGGGTGAGGGCTCTGTTTCTTCCATGATTCTCCAGCCTCTGCCACTCAAAACAGCAGCTCATAATCTAAGACAAAACAAAATGTTTCAGTCACCTGCAGGCAGAAGAGTTAACGCAGCCCTAAAGTGAGCAGAAGAAAGGAAAGAAAAAGTGAAGTTGAAAGAAAAACAGGAATGATGTTGAAAATAAGAGAAAAAAAAATCAAGAAAATTGAAAAGCTACTGGTTTGAAAAGTCCAATAAAAATTGACAAAGCAGAAGCTCTTCCTTCCTGACTTCCTTCCTTCCTCCCTCCCGCCCTCCCTTGCACTCTCTCTCTCTCTTTTTCTTTATTTTTTGAGACAGACTCTCAAGCTGTCACCCCGGGGTAGAGTGCCGTGGCATCACAGCTCACAGCAACCTCCAACTCCTGGACTCAAGCGAGTCTCCTGCCTCAGCCTCCCAAGTAGCTGGGACCACAGGTGCCCGCCACAACGCCCGGCTATTTTTTGGGTGCAGCCATCATTGTTGTTTTTGGCAGGCTCAGGCTGGATTCGAACCTGCCACCTTAGGTGTATGTGGCAGATGAGCCACAGGCCCCGAGCCCTTTCTTTCTTTTTTTTTTTTTTTTGAGACAGTGTCTCACTATGTCACCCAGGTAGACTGTCCTAGCATCATCACAGCTCACAGCAACCTCAAACTCTTGAGCTCAAGCAATCCTCTTGCCTCAGCCTCCCAAGTAGGTGGGACTAGAGGCACCTGCCACAACACCTAGCTAGTTTTTATATTTTTAGTAGAGACAGAGTCTCAGCTTTGCTCAGGCTGATCTCGAACTCCTGAGCTCCAGCAATCCACCTGTCTCAGCCTCCCAGCCTGCTGGGGTTACAGGTGTTAGCCACCACGCCTGGCCCTTCTCATATCAATTAATATTGGTGTCAGGATAGAGGGAATGAGCCACCCAGAAAGGGGAAACTTGTTAGCTTGTCTTCACTCCTGCCTAGGCAGCTCTGAGAAACCTGTGTAAACACACAAGCCAATAAATGCATGCAAGCTTGCAGAAAGACCCTCTGAAAAAGATTCCAAAGCCTTATATACAAGCCTTTTTTCGCAGCCAAGATCTTTCCAGCCCTCCAGCCACACCTGCACGCAAACCCTTTGTTCTGCAAAGCAACTCCCAAGATGACTCAGCACGGTGAAATTCTCAGTCAAATTAATTGTCAAGTATTTAAAAAGAACCTTGCATAGGTTGGCCTCCAAGCCTCTTTGAAGAGGTGCCCAACCAATAAAACATCCCAAATTACTACCTCTGAGAAAACGTACTTGGGGCACACAGCACCTGCTCCCTTCACGGTGGCGAGGGTTGCAATGACCTGCAGGTTAACAGAGACTGCAGGAGACAAATTCCTCTTTTCTACATCCTGATGGAGAAATGGGTATGAATCTCGGAATGGGTGAGTCGTACCGACGCTGGCAAGAAGGACACTGTGGAGAGTGGTCTTTTATTTTTTGCAGTTTTTGGCCAGGGCTGGGTCGGACTCCGCCACCTCCGGCATATAGGGCTGGCGCCCTACTCCTTTGAGCCACAGGGGCCACTAAGTGGTCTTTTTTTTTCCAGACAAGGGTATAAAGTAACCTGGACAGTCCTCCCAGAAGGCCCATGAGGATGGTTCTAGGTATACCCTGGTCTCTTCTTGTGTCTCTGCCTTACAGAAAAGGATGAGCCCCTTACCTGGCCACCACCTGCCATCAAAGGAACCCTTGAACTAAAGGAAGCCGAGGGGGGCTGCTAACAAACCCACAGTGCTGGGCAGAGAAGGAACTTGCACCCTGAAATCCCTGCCCCCATGCTGATGCTAAAGAGGTTCAGAAGGGCTGAGCCGCCAGCACAAGTTATTATGCCTAAATTTGACGGATTTAATTCAATCGCTGGGAAGTTTCAAATGCACCTAATGAGGAGCTCATTCCATCCTGTTCAGACTGAATGAAGAGGAAGTGGATTTCCACTTAAGTACCATAATGGGTAAGGCAGCAAAAAAAAAAAGAGCATCATTGTAGATGGGGAGGGAGGGACGTACCCACTGGCCAAATGCACAGAGAAAACACTTCTGAAACCAGAGGCGTCTTAAAAGCATTCCCGGTCCTGCTTTGAATCCTTCCACAAGGGAATTTGGGGGGAAAGAGGGCCCAGCGCAGTTTACCCAAAAATATGAGGATACTGACAAATTTATCCACACTCTGAGGTCTGTGTGCAAAGAATCCTTTCTGTACAGGGCAGTGGCTGCACTGAGCCATCACCCACATTTGCAGGCAGGCTGGAGAGACACCTGCAGGGGGCGGGGGGGGGGGGGGGCAGTGAAATTCTTAGCCACCCACAGTGAGAGGAAACCAGGAATGTGACATCATGCGGCTGCCCCCCCAAAATGGTCCAGCACTTAGTAGGGAAAGTAAGGGAATTACCACATGGTCGAGAAGCTCTCCCTCCAAAGAAACAAAAACAGGGACTCCGGGATGTGTGTAAAACCCACGTCTGCAGTGGTATTATTCACAGCACCAAAGACATGGAAACCCCCTGTGTGTCCGTGGCCAGCTATTTGCACAGCTGGAGCATTAAAGATCAGGATGGAATATTACTTGCACATGAAAAAGGGAATTTGATATGAACACTGCGGTAAGGGAAATGAGCCTGCCACAGAGGACGAAGGGTGCAGGACTTCACCGACATGAAACATACAGAACATGTTTAATTCACAAAGACAAAAAGTTGACTACAAGTTGCAGGGCTGAGGGAAGCGGGAATGAGTTCCCAGGGACAGAGCTCCAGGGTGCAGGGATGGGAATGTTTGGAGCTGTGTGGTGGTGATTACACAGCAGGGGGGATGAAATTAATGCCACTGAAGTGTGACTTAAAATTAGTTAAAATGGGCCTGGCACATACAGCTCAGCAGCTACAGCACCAGCCACATACACCAAAGCTGGCGGGTTCGAACCCTGCTTGCACCTCCCAAACAACAATTGCAACTACAACCAAAAAGATAGCCAGGTGTTGTGGCAGACGCCTGTAGTCTCAGCTACTTGAGAGTCTGAGGCAAGAGAATCGCTTAAGTCCAAGAGCTGGAGGTTGCTCTGAGGTGTGATGCCACGGCACTCTACCAAGAGTGACATAGTGACTCTGTCTCAAAAAAAAAAAAAAAAAAAATAGACATATAGACTATAGAACATTCAGTATATAAATGTAATATATATTTAATAGATTATATGTGTATGTTATACATTTAACATATAAATGTATAATGTATCTATTATATAAACATATGATATATTTATTGTATCATATAAAACAGTAGACTGCAGGGGTCCTCAAACTTTTTAAACTGGGGGCCAGTTCACTGTCTCTCAGACAGTTGGAGGGCTGGACTGCGGGCCCTGGGACAAGTCAGCTGCTAAGCAGGACAGGCAGTGGCAAAAACACCCGGCAGGCTGGATAAATGTCCTAGGTGGGCTGCATGTGGCCCACAGTTTGAGAACACCTGCAGTAGAACCTCTATAATTGCCCACCTCTCTAAAATGACCACCTCCTTAAGTTGACCTAATGTTTTTTTTTTGAGAGAGTCTCACTATGCAGCCCGCAGTACAGTACCGTGGTGTCACAGCTCACAGCAACCTCAAACTCTTGGGTTTAAGCGATTCTCTTGCCTCAGCCTCCTGAGTAGCTGGAACTACAGGCACCTGCCACAAGACCCGTCTATTTTTTTGTTGCAGTTGGTCACTGTTGTTCAACTGCCCCAGGCCAGGTTCGAACCCGCCACCCTCCGTGTATGTGGCTGGTGCTGTAACCACTGTGCTATGGGCGCTAAGCCAAGTTGACCTAATTTTTCATGTACCACATGTACGTATCAGTACAACAGGCCTAGTTCCTTGTGGTGACCACCTCTGTATGTTGACCAGTTATAATCTCTTGGGTGGTCAACCTACAAGAGGCTCTACTGTATATAAACGATACATATTTAATATATGTAATATATATCATACACGTATATGATACATTTTATATGTAAGTATATATTTAGCATAAGTATAAATACTATATAATATATTCAGTATATAAATATATTACATATCTGTATACAACATTCAGTATATATATTTACTCTATTATAAAAACTATATATAAGGCATATTTAATATATAAATTCACTGCAATTTCTGTATTATGTGAGTATACAGTAAATATACATAGTAAATATATACAAATACCAAGGGCAACATAGTGAGACTCTTCTCTCAAAAAAAAAAAAAAAAAAAGAAAATATATATTTGGAAAAATATATAATATAAATAATATTATTATTATTTTATAAATTTTTAAATTTATTAAATTTTATTATTTAATAAAAAATAATATATTTTTTATATATGAGAAAATATATAGAAAAATATATATTTTTTACACTATAAATATATTTAAAGTCACACAATTAAAGGTCAAGAAATCATCCTAGAAAAAAGGCTACATACTCCACTGCTAAATGCCACCAGGGTCACCTTCAAGCCACTGCCTTTGGGAAGCTATGCACCAAGGTCAGAGAGCCTACTCGACCCTTCAAAGCAATTGTGAAACTCCTTTTCTGGAACGGCCACCACCACCTGAGCTGTTGTCGTATGACCTGTGACAATTAAGTTTTCAAAGTCACTCTAGACAAAGTGTCACCTACCTCCCTGCTGACTGTCACTACACCCACCATGGAGGTTCCCCCTTGGGAAGCTACAAGCTGAAGCCAGCGTCTAGTCCACCCTGGAAAGCACATTTTCTAGGATGGGTTGTGAACTTGACTGTCAGATCTCACACATTTACTACAATAAAAAATCCAGTTATCAACTGATATGGGACGGGCCCAACATGGTGGCGCACACCTGTCATCCTAGCACTCCAGGAGGCTGAGGTGGGTGACCTCAGGATTTCGAGAGCAGCCTGAGCAAGAGTGAGACCCCATCTCTACTAAAAATAGAAAAATTAGCTGGGCATTCTGGCAGGTGCCTGTAGTCCCAACTACCTGGAAGGCTGAGGCAGGAGGATCACTTGAGCCCAGGAGTCTGAGGTTGCTGTGAGCTGTGATGATGCCTCAGTACTCTACCCAGAGCAACAGAGTGAGAACCTATCTCAAAAAAAAAAAAAAAAAAAAAGGGCAGTGCCCGTGGCTCAAAGGAGTAGGGCGCAGGCCCCATATGCTGGAGGTGGTGGGTTCACACCCAGTCCTGGCCAAAAACAGCAAAAAAAAAAAAAGTACCAAATGGATGTACGCACAAGACTCACAGCCTGCCCCCACCCCACAGGCACATAAATACCAAGAGGATAGGGACCCGTGTCTCTTGGACTCACCATCCTCTTCCCATGTCCAGAAAACAGCTGACTCCCACTGGGTTCTGTAGGACACACACTGTATGAGCAGAGAGACCATATCTGTCCTCAAACGCCTGGGATCCCCACACAAGGAACATTCAGTGTCACCAGTGGGTGTCCAGGACAGACAGGGACAAGCCAGTCCCTCTGGGTGTCAGTAAACAAATGAACAGCAGAGGGTCTTACCAATGGATGGCTCTATTATGGGCAGCCATCCTTTATGTCACCTACCCACACCAAGTACCAAAGGGGCACAACACACACAGTTGAGTGCCTCCATGCACAGAAGCTCGGGTACACCAAAATCAATGTTCTGGGATGCACGATGATGTTTCCCACATGCCGGGGCAGCGGCGTGCAGACACTAGGATCATATAACCACAGCAAAGACCCCCACAACCAATACCCACTGCAAAGAAAGGAGACATAAACCCCAAAGCAGCAGGCAACCTCCTCACCTCCCAGCTCCTGCACAGATAATGCTCGTAAAAATCAAAGGGGATGATAGTGCCTAACAGGGCTCTCCAAAGTAGAAACTGTCACTGTCCAGAAGTTCCCGCTTGTCCACAGCACCAAACAGCAGCCACGGAGTTGAAAAGATAAAAGGGGGGGGCGGGGAATCCTTTCAAAAAGGCAGTAACAATGGTAGCATTGTTTTGTTGTTGTTGTTGTTTTTCGAGACAGAGTCTCACTATGTCGCCCCCAGTAGAGTGCTGTGGTGTCACAGCTCCCAGCAACCTCAAACTCTTGGGCTTAAGCAATTTTCTTGCCTCAGCCTCCCAAGTAGTTGGGACTACAGGTGCCTGCCACAATGCCTGGCTATTTTTTGTTGCAGTTGTCATTGTTTAGCTGGCCTGGGCCAGGTTCATATACACCACCCTCTACATGTGGCTGGCACCGTAACCACTGTGCTATGAGCACCAAGCCATTGTGGTTGCTTTAAATTTTAAAAAATAAAAAAAAAAAAAAAACTTGTGAGAATAAACAGAGAAATCCCCATGCATCTCCCGGCAAAGGGCTGGCAGAGCTTTACTTAGAATTCAGAACTGTTTCTCCCAGAAAAGTTTCTGTGGTTATGAGCTTCCTGGTAAGCTGAGGGTGGGGAAGTACAACTGACTCCTTTGTCTGATAGGTTCCCTGTGCCCCATTCTGCAGGTGGGCTTCTGGTCAGTCACCCACTGTGGAGGGACCTGTCCCAGAAGCAGCATCATGGCACGGTGTTCCCATATCCATGTGGATTACCCAAGCCGAATCTGGGCTGGGTGGTTCACATACAGGTGGAGAGAAATATTCTCTCCTAGGGATTCCAAAAGATGACAAGATGATCCTGTTGTTGGAGTCACCAGCCCCCTTCACTCCTAAAGCAAGAGTTTAAGAAAAAGAAGCCCCGTCAACATCCAAGGAGGAAAAACCAAGGTAGGGACAGATTCAAGATGGAGGCACTTGGGTTGGCCTCATGGAAAGGTAGCTCAAGCCCTTGATTTGCAAAGGGGAGTGACAAAATGAGGCTGTGGCTGCCTCACCTGGTTGGCTCATTACAAGGGGGATGGAGGGAAATGAAAATGGAAGTCAGAAAAAGGCGCACGTTCTCAGCGCCAGGATGACCTTTCTCATGTAGAGAACTACAGGTGCCTTTTCTAAGATGAACATGAAGGTCTCCTGCTGTACACTTACCCCACGTTATCTGGGATGAAATGTCCCGTGGAAAACACTGTCCCAGTGGTAACTAGATATTTCTACTTCCAAGGATTTAGGAAAACCATATTATGGACTCCATGCACCATACCTTAAAGCTGCCCAAAGCCCTGAGGATTCCATGGCCACCAAAAGGGAAGGCTAGTTCCACAATCCTCCTTGGCAGGTGCATTAGTTTTCTAGGGCTGCCATAATGCCATGGCTTAAAACAACAGTAATACATCTTCCCCCAGCCCTGGAGCCCAGAAGTCTGAGCTGCAGGTGTCTCAGGGCCACTCCCTCTACAGGTCCCAAGGGAGGCTCCTATCCTGCCTCTCCCAGCTTCTGGGGGCTCCAGGCATCCCTGGGCTTGTGGCCACATCAGTCAAGTCTTTCCCTCCATCTCCACATGGCTCACATGGCTCCTCCCCTGTGTCTGTGTCTCCTTTTCTATCTCTTAGAAGGACAGTTGGCATTGGATTTAAGGCCCAACCTAATGCAAGGTGATCTTATCTCAAGACTCTTCACTCATTACATCTCCAGAGACCCTATTTTCAAATAAGGTCCCATTCTAAGCTACTGCATGAGGATGAATTTTGAGGGATACTATGGTCTGAATGTTTGTGCTCCTCCAAGAGTGCTATGTTGAAGTCCCCTTAAAAAGCCCCTGCCCTCCAAGGTGATGGTGTTAGTGGGTGAAGCCTTTAGGCGGTGATGAGGTCATGAAAGTGGAGCTTTGGCTCGGTGCCTGTGGCTCAATCGGCTAAGGCGCCAGCCACGTACACCTAAGGTGGCAGGTTCGAATCCCCAGCCCGGGCCCGCCAAACAACAATGATGGCTGCAACCAAAAAATGGCCGGGCATTGTGGTGGGCGCCTGTGGTCCCAG
>CAUYQV010142693.1:0-22861 GCA_963574575.1 Galagoides demidoff
TCGGGCAAGAAATTATGTTTGGATTTGGACAAAGTTCCCAGGAAAGCTTTAGCTGCACCATTGAAAGCTCAGATCCACTAAGGGACATGAGGGCTTACTTGTCTTTCAGTTTAATTGCCATAGAGAAGACAAGGAATATTCCAACCAAAGCATGCTCTGCCATCTACAAAGCTCCAAATACCTGTCTGCTTTGCTATCCTACTTAGGAAAGAGTCCTGGAGGTTTGCCTTACTATGAAATCGTGGTGTTTTCTAATCTGAGGATTGTGAATTAAGACTGCCCAGTACAAGGGGCGATGCCTGTGGCTCAAAGGTGTAGAGCGCCAACCCCATATGCCGGTGGTGGTGGGTTCAAACCCAGCCCCAGCAAAAAAATACAAAAAAAAAAAAAAAAGAAAAAGAAAAAAAAGAAAGAAAGAAAGAAAGACTGCCCAGTACGTAGGCATATATGGAGTTGCGGATCACCTGGGGAACATGTAGATCAGAACTGGTCCCAGCCCAGGGGCATCTTGGAGGCTCTTCAATCTCCTCAGTCCAAAGCTGCATCCCTACCCAGCTTCCAAGTGCAGGCCATGACGCCTGAGCACTCATAGTCCATCTCTGATCACAGAAAAGTGGTCCCTCAGTGGCTTTCTTCCAGTGGTTACAACGCTTTTACTTCTCCCCATAACATGCCCAAGGTCCAGCCCTATAGCAGCCTCCCCTAGGGAGGGAGGAAGGGAGGAGAGGATTTGCCCCCCGCTCTGTCCCCCAGGAAGGCAGGAGGATGGGTTTAGAGTCTGATCACCTGTGTCTGAATCTCAGTTCTGCTCCTGTCTTGCATGTGGCCTCAGGCACACACATGCCCTCTGAATCTCACAGTCATCAAATGGAAGTGGGGATACCCATGCTATGACATCCCTTGCATTCTTTTTGGCAATTTGTTTCCCAGTCTGTGTTGGTTCTGTGCACTGCCTTCCCTAAGAGCAAATCAAGACCCATTCTTGAGGACAATGGACAGGTTTGGGGGAAGAAATGGTTCATAGTTTTGGAGGATACTCTTATGGAATATAGAAAAATGACATCCCTATACCACCCCCTGCAGGTTCATAGGTGAAGGAGCAAGGGGAGATGAAGTAATGTGTGTGCATATGGTTGGGTCAATGTCATCCCTGTCCCCACCCCCTCCCGCAGGTTCTCTAGGCTGAAATGCAGGTCCTGGGAGCTTGGTGTCTCCATCCCAGCCAGGACCAGCCCTTGTTTTGCTGCACTAAATGGCTTCAGCTCCTCATCTCTCTTTAGAAGGGTGGGAGCTCAGGGCAGCACTCATGCTTAGGAGGTGGGGCTGCTGTAGAAGGGAAGTGAGGGTAGGACAGGATGGTGGGTTGTCAGACTAGCTGGACATCTGAAAAAATTGCCTGGAATATTATACAGCCTTGGTAAAGAGGGAAATTCTGACACACTACAACGTGGATGAAACTTGAGGTCAATGTGCTGAGTGAGATAAACCAGTTACATTAACACAAATACTGTACAATTAATTCCACTGGTACGATAGAAAGTAGAATGAGGGTTGCCAGGGACTGGGGTGGGGGAGGAAGAGGAGTTTGTATGAAACGGAAAGTTCAAACAGAGCTTCAGTTTATAAGATGAGAAGAGTTTTCTAGATGGATGGGAGTGACAGTTACATAATAGTGTGAATGTACTTAACATTGGTCCAGAAGATGATGTTATGTTTGTGTTTCACCACAACAAAAAGATTGGGAAAAATGGTCTGACTTCCTTTGAAGAGATAATCCTGGTGTCAGACAGTGCCATTCATGTGAAATTTTGAAATATACAAGACAATACCATGTGCAGTTGGTGGGTAGGTAGACATCTAGTATCTGTGTTCAGCTTTGCATACGAATGGCACGCACACACATCCCCGGAGGGTGGGTACTTCTTGGGCGATAACAAGGAGGGAGGAGTGAGGAAGGGATGTGAGAAGTTAGTTGTAGCTCTTATGCTTGCTTTCTTATTTAGAAAGAGAGATGTGTGCCAACTGTATTAAAGTACTTCTATGACAGCTACATTAGGGTTCACCATTTTATATATGTTAAAACTTTTCATAAATAAAAAGAGAAAATAATCAAAGATAGAAACGGATGAATCTGTCTAACATTCTTACTAATTTCTTTGGCCTCCCAAATGGTGTTGTTTTCAAATTGCCTTTTTTTTTCTCTACATTTTTTTTTTTTTTTTGCAGTTTTTGGCCGGGGTTGGGTTTGAACCCATCACCTCCGGCATATGGGGCTGGCACCCTACTCCTTTGAGCCACAAACGCCGCCCCTCCTCCACATTTTCATCATGCAAAAGATGTCATTTTTCTGATTCGTGGGAAAACTCAAGACACCCAAGTTCTTCAAACCTGACCTTTACTTATTTTTTGTTATTTCAGCTTCATATGAGGGTAAGGTGATAGAGTTATATTGTTTGAGTTTGTTAGAGTCCAAGCAGTAGCTGTGTGCCTCACCCAGAAGGTGAGCCACATACGCTGACATGGTGCCTGTTAGATGAGAGCACCCGCATCCCCTTCCCTCCTCCTCTCTCCTCCCTCCCTCCTCCTCCCTCCTCCCCCTTTGAGTTTAATTGAGCTTTTCTCTTATGTGGTCATGTCTACTGTTTCATACTCCACCTCTAGATCCTGTCTTTCTAATGCAATGCAGTTGGTTTAACAAGAGTGAATAAGGTTGCTGGTCAGCTGTCTGAGTGATTGACGACGTGTCCTTTAACCTTCAGGTAACTTGGCTATTTTCCAATCTCCCCCACCCTCCCTGCCAGACAGCTCTGAACTGTTCCCGTCCTTGGCCCCTTGAGGGCAGGGCAGACTCAGCCATGCTGTGTCTTCCGAGACTCCCACACGGTGCTCTGTAGACACGTGTTCTTTGTAGGTGTTTAGTCAGAAACAGACATGAGAAAACATAATTCCAGTCTCATCAAGTATGCCTACCCATATTTATCTGGAGCTCAAAAAGTCTGTCTCAGTCCAGACAACCAAACTATGATTCCCAAAGGGCTTCATCAGAAATGCAGCTAAGCTCTCTATAGCATGAAACCATCAATGAAACAGACTCTAGCTTTGAGTTTTCCAACCTTTTTTATCTCATGGCACACTTGAACCTATAGATAAACTTCCATGGCCCACTTAAATTATGTTGATCCAATAAAAAAGAGTAAAGAAAAGAATACATTTACTGTGCTTTGAACTTCTTTGGCAAATAATTAAATTAATGATCTTTAAAGATGTTAGCTGCACACCCAACATCCTCTCATGGCTCGCCAATGTGCCTCAGCACACTGGTTGAAAATCACTGCTTTAGGGCTAATTGGACGAGTGTAGGGCTGAATTACCAATTCTGGAAAAATCGTTGGCTGCCTAGGGTCAGACTGCTGCTGCCTCAGGTCTTCACTTCTGAACACCTTGCTCATTCTTGCCTGACCACCTGAGTCAGCAGTCATCCTTCTTCTCCACTTCCTAAGGGGGGCTGGGAACCCTGGCCCCTAAGTTCCCTGAGCCTGCTGAGGAAAGATCAAAGAGGAACAGATCTGGTGGCGGGTTTGTTCAGGACAATCGACACCCTGGAGCCTGCCTTGTCAAGCACTGTAATAAGGACACAGTGGACATGGCCCGATTTTTCCACAATGGACCCCAACAGGCATTTTGCTAATCCCAGAAAAAGAAGAAGTTCTAATTTCTTCCTTCCTGGAGAAATAGCATGGTGCCTGGAACATTGTAGACACCTGATGAAGGTGACTGGTTAACAAGGACTGATGGCTTTCAGACTAGAAATGGCTGGGTTTTGCCCTCACTTGACCCTGACTTTCTTTCGGACACGGTCACCACACTTTTCACTACTGTTTCTGAAACTCAGTGGGAGGGCTCAGACTCCACCATGTTTCTTTGTCACCCATGAGACCTAACACTGGATTTGCGCCTGGCACAGACTAGCAGTTAATCCTTCCATTGTGCTTGCTAAGTGCCAGGCTAGTCCTAAGATCTTCACATGCACAGAGGCACTTAGTCCTCACAGCTCTTAAAATAGGTGGGAGGAGTGGAGTGGGGTTCTTATCTCACAGGTGGGAAAACTGAGGTAAAGAGAGATTAAGTGACTTGCCCAAGGTCAAAGTGAGGAGCCAGGATTTATGAGCAGGTTGTCTGGTTCCTTAATTCTGAGCTATAGCTACCAAAGCTCTACTTGATGGAGTATGAATGTTCACACACACACACACACACACACATATTTGTATACATATGTATACGTCTGTGTGTGTATAAGCATATACATATATAACATTTTCTATTTTGGAATCATTGTTCCAGATGCTGGGGGCAGAGGCACAGAGAACAGTTCTTCCAGAGAAAAATTTATAATCCATAAGAGGGGGGAGGATGTAAAAAAACACTATTTCGTTATACTAAAGAATTAAGATCCAACTGGTTTACAGCACAAATGGATGAAGAAGCGATATCTTGGTTCTGCTTCTTGATGTACAGTGTGGTTACATGGGTGTGTTCACTTTCTAAAAATGTACAAAGCTGGACACTGATGGTTTCTCTGTATGTGTTATCCTTCAATAAAATTGACATTTCATACACATAAAAGTAAGCAAAATACCTTGGGAGCTCAGAGGCTACAGGAGAGAATTGCTTTGGTATGACCCTCAGTGTGACCTCTGTGAGTGAGGACTTTTCTGGGCTGCCCCAGTGTCTAACTGGTTCCTGGCAGCGCCAACTGTACCATCTGACGATGCCAGCTGCTCTCACGTGGCCCAAACCTTCATTTCTTCCTTGGCAAACTCAGCCATAGTCTCCACAGATAAGTTTTCTCCAAGAGAGAATTAAGCAAATGTTTCTTTTCCGTGTCTTTCCTTCTCTCTCAGCACAGACTTTGACTTAATGTTGTGACAGTCACAGAGCGTCTACTGCAGGAATACACGGGGTGACAAACTACACAATATAAAGGGCAGAGGCTGGTGGGTGCAAACCTTTCTGCTCTAGGTGAGTAAATGGCCCAGAGAATTCCACCACCCATTCTTTGGGTTGGGCTATTCCATTTTCTCTCTTTTCAAAATCTATTTTGTATCTCTCCAAATATGCTTTGTGCAACAAAACACAAAATTTCACAGGACCAACGTTTCTTAGACAGGTGCTTGACTGAGACCCAAACATGAAGAGGTTAGCTGGATTTCCCCTTTGTTTTATGGCAATATTAAGTATTACAATACACAATACAAAAGCACAAATTGTTTTTATTGGAAACATTGTTTTGTTTTTTTCCAGAAATGATAACTTTCTAAACACATGAATATAATGTTTTAAAAATGAAACTGAGCTAGGACATAATTAAAAGTGTTAGAATTTGGCAATCCATTCCTTATTTCAAAAACCCAAAGTAAGTGTCTGACAACCTGGGGCCTCAATGACATGTTAGCTTGAAATACAAGATAAATCAATGTGATATTACAACTGAACACATTAGGAAACCCCCAGCACACTGCTGCCTCAAACAAGACTTGTTATGTTTGACAAAGTTTATTTTTAGAAGCAAAAGTGCCTTACAATTTAATTTGAGCAGGACAGTTCAAACATTTGTTCCACTTCATTGTGATAAGATGTCATTCCATTTGACTGTGTATTCATTTCTTCTTATCATTTGATTACCCTTCCAAGCTGCTTTTACTATAAGTAGAAATCACAAAATTTCAGAGAAAAAATATTTTAAAAATCACAAAAACTTATTTTAAATTTCTATCTTCTTAATTAAAATAAAAAGGATGTATGGGATAGCAACACATACTTCATTGCGTATTAATTAGGGTAAAAAATAATTCCTGGGGTATTCTGACAGAAAACCTGTGTGGGGAGCACATTTTGCATCTATTGTAATTAGATATTCGCTTTTCCCCTTCTTTAGCTTCTCTTCCCCTTAGTACTTGCATGCTCCCTCTTTCTTTGATATTCTTGTTAAACTCACTGTCAAGAAAGCTTGAGAAGCTCCTTTATGCTAGTGTCAATGGTTGATATCTTCTATAAGAGTTATCTCAGTTAAAGATACTGGCATTTTAATAGGAATCAGAGGCTGAAGCCAAAGATATTTAGTGAAGGGGATGAAGGGGTTACCAGATCTGTCTTCTGAAGCCCACCCTAGAGGTATTTGTTGTGGGTACAAGTGCCTGGCTTGTCTGCCTGTGCAGATCTGGTCTCCGGGTGATGACTAGCAAGTAGACACTTTGCTTGGGGCACCTGGTGGCAGGTGCCCAGAAATGTTCACAAGGGCATGTCCAGTAGGCCTGGGAGCCACTCCTGTTTCCCAAACGATCTCCGAAGCCTTGGGTTCTGGGCAGGTATGTTGGGTGCGTTGACTGTCCTTCTGCTTCCTCCGCTCCTCTGTGAACTCCAGGCGGGCGGCTGTGTATCTGCTCATGGTCGCAACTGACACAGCCATGCAGAGGGCAAAAGAACCCCAGGCGAGGCTGTCAACAGAGGTGTGGTTAGGAAAGGGCTGTGACTCCAGGGCTGTCTGCTGGAGGTCAGTCTGGTGAAGAGCCAGTTCTTGTTTCTACCCTGTCTGGACCTGCTTTCTGAATAACAACCCCCAGAGACCAGCCAATGTGTTGTTTGGCCCAGTGGCTAACAGCATGGATCCTGGAGTCATTGTGCTGTGTTTGCACCATGGTCCCACCTCTTGTTAATAGCGTCACCTTTCTCTCTTTGTATCAGTGTCCTCATCTGCAAAACTAGAATGACATCAACACTGCTGCAAGGGGTGTGGGGCTGTCATGAGGAATTCACCGAGCTTATGCCAGAGAAGGATTTAGAGTCGTATTCACTGCAGGGAAGTATTACTTGTTGTTGTTGTTTTTGGCTAGAAGCCAGGACACTGGCATTGGACACTGTTACCCGTATATCCATCCCCGTCCAGACTGGATGCCTCCCACACTTTGAGATGGTGGTCTGCACTTTCCATGCTCCACAGAACCCAGCACTGTGTGGGGAGCATGGGAATAGCATCTACTTTAGGCCAAATGATGTCTGTCACACGTTTGCATTACTATAGGACAGAGAGAAAGCTGGGTGGACCAGGAGCAAACTTAGAGAGGAAAATGTGGGACAACATGCAGATGCCTGTGGGGCAGGGCGGGGGTGGGGGGACAATGATCTTGATTCTCATCTTTGCTTGCTAGGTGCTTTGTGAACCGGTTTATCTAATTTAACCTCACAATAACCCCCTGCTAGGGAAACCTCATTTTACGGGGAGGAAGCTGAGTCACAGAGAAGTTAAGTAACTTGTCTGCAGCCACCACTTTGAAAGTGAGACTTCCTGGATTTGGGTCCAAGGCAGGTGACCCCAGCGCAGCTGGGTGACTTGCCAGACTGCTGCCTCCTGATGCTGTGTCTGTTAACCAGGGACATCGCTCAGGGCTCTGGCCTGAGCCTGTTTAATGTTTTCATTGAGTAGGTGATTATTACGGTTCAAATGGGCAAGAACAGGAAAAGATTGGAAGGTGAACTCTGATGACTGCGAGGAAAGCATCATTTGGGGGGGAAAATTCTCCTTGTCTGTAGGGGATGCTGTGTTCTGTGCTGTTGGGTACAATGCAGGATAAGAGGAAGGGAATGTTTCTAGGTGTTTTCTGATGACATCAGGCAGGTTTGCTGCTGCAACCCCCAAATCTGATAAAGACTGCATAACATGCAAAAATGTGAGGGGGTTAAACGGAAGGCTGACATCCAGGACTCAGCGCATCTCCCCACCCCCCACCGAAGTGAGAACACAGGGACTGTGTGCTAGTGTGGTCACCCAGGGCGAAGAGAATTGGACAGCAGGCACGAGAGGATGGGACTGATTGGGAGAAAGATGACTAATTTATATGGGAGTGAAGGATGCTACACAAAAAGGGGCTGCAGAGGGGCCCCGACAAGATAAGACGGATGTCTACTGTATCCACTCCACTGAACCTTTGACGGGCTCAAAGCTTTGAGCCACAAATAAAGCACGAGGAATCAGGAGATTGGCTAAAAGTCTTTGATAGGGTAGGAGACTGGGGGACAGGGCTGAGACTGGCTTGGGGTTGGGGGGCTTACATAAAGAGTGAAAATGGGAAGGAACCTAATTCTAGGAATTATACCCATATTCTTAGTAAAAGCCAAACCCTCAGCCTTGAATATTCCTCCCCTCAATTAATAAGACTTCAAAAGGTCAAAAACCACTTCCTCCCAGTGCAGAAAACTCTTTTCATGATGATCACTAAGAATTTGGTGAAAGTTCCACTGGGAGGCCACTAACAGTCATATATAGATGGTCAGCCCCAGGCTTCCTACTTATTACACCCCCCACCTCCCCTTCTCCTAGGACAGCAAGGCTTATGCTCTGGAGAAGGTGAGCAGGAGGAAAGGCTCCAGGTTCAGACATGGCAGATACAACAAGATGCCAGGGGAAGGGGCTGGTCTGAAAACAGGGGATTGCAGAAACATTTGTTTATTGAGTGGGCAGCTGTCCAGTCCCTTTTCCATCTGTAACACCAAGAACCATCAGCCAGGCATCCACGCTCACCACTGTTAGCCAGGCATCCCACTTCACCTCACTACCATGTATATGCAAGCTCCCCTAGTATCCTTAGTCATAGGAGCTCACTCTACCAGCAGCCAGGCTTACGAGCTTACCTGCTTTCTGCAGATATTGGATGATTCCCTTCTGAAGATGCTCAGTGGTTGCAGAAAAAGAATTGCAACCTGACATTTGGGTGTGGCTTTTATTCTCAGAGGAGTCAGATGACATCGCACTGGATCTCAGATCTATATGTATAAAACTCACCAGTAGAGAAATTCCAACCTTGCCCCAAAGCTTCCAATTATCCTTAAATGCAATTTGACAGTTAAAAACACCAAACTCTGTGGTAAAGGCCCAAGAACAAACAAGAAAAAGAAAAAAGATTCTAAAGGAAAGAGACAACATAAAAAACAGGAGGAAACAGCAACAACAACAACCAAGGACCCTTTGATTAGCATCCTCAGAGAGCTACGAGAAGCTACTGAGTCAATAAAGCAAGATCAGGAGACTATGAAAAAGAAACAACTTGGAAACAAGAAAAAGCTCTTGGAAATTAAAATAAGATCGAAAAATAAGAATTTGATAGAAAGGTCAGAAGACAGTAGAAGAAATTTTCCAGGAAGTATAAAAAAAAGAGAAAGATATAGGAAATGTACGGGAAGCAATAGTCATTTAGAGGATGAACCCAGAAGACCTAATGTCAAACTGCTATGAGTTAAAAAGAGAATGGAAAACAGAAGGGAGAAAATAGAGTAATAACACAAGAAACCGGGCGCGGTGGCTCATGCCTGCAATGCTAGCACTCTGGGAGTCTGAGGAGGGTGGACTGCTTGAGCTCACAAGTTCGAGACCAGCCTGAGCAAAAAAGCAAGACTCCGTCTCTACTAAAAATAGAAAAACTGAGGCAAGAGGATCACTTGAGCCCAAGGTGGAGGTTGCTGTGAGCGATGATACCATAGCACTCTATCCAGGGCTATACCTTGAGACTCTGTCTCAAAAAAAAAAAGAAAGAAAGAAATATGTGACTATCAGATTTAAAGGCACATCAAGCACATGGATGAAGGCTGACTATGAAGGAAGGAAGATCCCTGGCCATCATCCTGACATTTCAGGACATGGGCAATAAAGACAGGAAAACAACGGGCCACCTAAAAAGTCACACGAATCAGAATGGTGTTAGACTCTTTTTTTTTTTTCTTTTTTTGAGATGGGAGCCTCAAGCTGTCCCCCTGGGTAGTGCCATGGCATCTCAGCTCACAGCAACCTCTAACTCCTGGGCTCAAGCAAGTCTCCTGCCTCCGCCTCCCAAGTAGCTGAGATCACAGGCGCCCGCCACAAAGCCTGGCTATTTTTTGGTTGCAGCTGTCATTGTTGTTTGGCGGGCTCAGGCTGGATTCGAACCCGCCACCTTGGGTGTACGTGGCTGGCACCTTAGCCACTTGAGCCACAGGCGCCCAGCCTAGACTCTTGACAGAAGCGATAAATGTGAGAAGAAACCGAAGCGGCATCAAAATGTTAAGGGAAAATGATTGTCAACAGAGAATCCTGCATTCCACCAAGCCATCAGTCAGGAGCTATGTGAGAATCAAGTTATGTCTCATTGAATCCTTTCTTAGGAAACTATTGGAGGAAGTTCTCCCACAAAATGTGGATGTAGACTAAGTAAGATCATGCTGTGGGATCTAGAAAACCAGTGTTCCAACATTAGGGAGTGGCCTGGGAACCCCCATGGTGACAGCCTTAGCCGGCAAGCAGTCCAGAAAAGAGTGGGAAGATCAAGGGCTTTGGTCAAAGGCCAGCACAGGGAGAGAGGCAATGGCTAGATGGTTATGCTTAGTATTATTTGATCTTAAAAACCTATTTGCAGGTGGTGCCTGTGGCTCAAAGGAGTAGGGCGCTGGCCCCATATGCTGGAGGTGGTGGGTTCAAACCCAGCCCCAGCCAAAAAAAAAAACTGCCAAAAAAAAAAAAAAAACAAAACCTATTTGCATCTACTTCTTTATTAAAGTTAAGTAATTTAAAGTAATAAACAAAACCCCAAAATGTTATTGAAATTCTTCAGTCTCCTTCAGTGTTTGGAATTTGCTTCCATCCTCAGCAACAGGAGCTCAATACGAACTGGCCCCCTTGAGACCCACTTACCGTCCATCTGACAGAGAGAATTGAAAAGATGAACTGGGAAGACAAGGCAAGAGGAGTTTTCAATCTAACAAGTCACGAAGCACACGGATCACAGTGACACAGACATGCTCAGCAGGTCCTAGAAGGCCAGGATGAGGGGGAGAGCCCTGAAAGAATTCTGTGTTTTATAAAGAGGAAAGTAACATAAGAGGTTGTGATACAAGATGACCTAAGGTGAAAATGTAAGCATGAGAGACAGATGCACATCTATTTTTAAGATACCATATGCTTCAGAGGTGCACCTCAAAGGCAACCCCTGTGGTCTCATATGTGGTGGCCAAGTCTTTCAGCTGGAGACAGAACTTTGCTGTCATAGCCTTGTCTTTGCATAAGAAACAGGGTCTGAGTCTCCCCCCATTGAAGTACTTAATAGGGGTTAGGGATCAGGACAATTCCCACATGCTGTCTTTAAGAATGCAATGACAACAATGTCTCCATTTCTTGAGGACTTTACTATGTGCCAAGAATTGTATAAAGGATCTCTTTAAATACCTATAAAAACATTAGAGGCAGGAAACTTCACTTCACATATGAGGAAACTGGGCTACAGTTTCCAAACCAACCCAAAGTCATAAGATGAGCAGATATCACACAGATATCCTTTGTAGGACCCCGGGTAGATGTCCTACAAAACTTAAGTGCATCTCTCCCAGTTCATCAAGACTTAAGCGCCATAACCCAGCAACTTACCAATAGGACCAGCCATAGTCCCAAGTCTGAGGTTTCCAGTCATCTGGTCCAAGGTTCACAGTGATTTGAAAAATGGTCGTATACATCATGTGGGCCACCATGCCTAGGAGCCCTGCACAAGGAAAGCTTTGTGAGCCACAGTTAAGAAAGTGACATGATGGGAGACCTTCTCTGCCTTGTATGGGTTGCCTGTGAGGCATTTTCTAGCACCCATGAAGTCCATATGATGTATTTGTAGTTACACATCCTTAAACATTCCACCGGACTTTTCATCCCATAGTAGAAACTGAAGAGGCGTCTAGGCCTTCTCACCATCAAGGAGGACCTGTTAGGAGTCTCCAGGAATTCATAGCCTACTTCTTTGCTGGGAAGAACCAGAATCTGAATTTTATCATCCCATTCGCTGATGACAAGACTTGGGAATGAGGCATTACACTTATCAAGCAAAGATATGATCTACGAATTGGACTGATGTGCCATTAACCGAGCTCTGTGCATCCCGCTGGAGACGAGAAGGAAGTCATTTATCTGGGGTTCTTGTTTGGTGGAAAGGACCACATGGGAGAACAAATTAAGTTACTGTGGAGAACACAGAGGTAAAACAAACAAAAAAAGGAGGTCTTTATTTGTATAGAATACTTATCAAACCTAGATGATCATTTTTTAAAAGCCACCGTTTATTGAGTACTTGTTACTTATAAGGTGCACTTTTATTTAGTCATTGCCAAACTTTTTTGGGAGGCTTCATAATGTTCCATTTTAGAGTTAAGTCACTTATCCAGGGTCACACAATCAATCCTTAAGTTGACAGCTGCACCTGGGCAGGACCCCTCTGCAGACTATGTCTAACCATGTGTATATGAGAAGATTTCAGTCCTCAGAGCCTGTTCACCCTTTGTGTGGCTGTGATAAATTTGACTCTCCACCTGTGCCTACCCCCTTTTCATCAGCCACCCAAGAAAACATTGTTTTCATCTGATGGGAATAATTCAGTGATTTATGCAGTGGACCAGCTGTCCTGCTCAACTGGTGATTAACCATTCTTTGACAATGAGCACTCTCAGCCTGAAGCTCTATCAGGGGTCCTCAAACTTTTTAAACAGGGGGCCAGTTCATTGTCCCTCAGACCATTGGAGGGCCAGGCTGCCGGTCTGGGACGAGTCAGCTGCTAAGGAGGACATGCAGCGGCAGCAAAAACACCCAGTGGGCCGGATAAACGTCCTAGGTGGGCTGCGTGTGGCCCGCAGGCCGTAGTTTGAGGAACCCTGCATCTACACCTCCTCTGGGGCAGCCTGTTCTAAGGAGGCCAATGGGAAGTACCTGCCAGCACCATGAGGATAGCTACTGAGGCATCCACCTTCAGCCAGTCAAACCCAGAGCTGGTACAACTCACTCTGGATCCCAGAAGGATGGTACTTATCAGCATCAGAAGGATGGCCAGGACCTCAGCCCCAATGCATAGCCACAAAACACCTGCAAAAGAATGGGATGATGGAAAAAATAGGCATTTAGACTTCAGAAGTACTAGACTCAATCCTTTCATTTAGTTCATCTCTAAAACAAAAGAGATGCCTCCGCTGAATTTTGGAGCGTGGGTGATGAAAGGGGTTTCCTTGGCATTGAAAGAGACAAAAACATTTGTAAAGATTACCCATAGTTCGGAGGGAAAAAATTAAGCAAAATCCTCATACCATGAGCAATGGTAGGGGTCTCTACACTTCAGCTCTAAACCTAACATGTTGTTTTGATTCCACTAGAAGATGTTATCTTTGCCTTTTTAAAGGAGATGCACAAATTTAAACATGAAGGGGAGGTCTGAGGGTTGGAGAGCTCTGTCTGGAGCTATCAAAACCTCATTTGTTTTATTATAGTCACTTATAGTGACTTGTTTGCCCTCTGGGTGGGATCCTGCCTGTGGCTTTAAGGAACCACAGTGGACGTGGAAAAGACTGGAAGGGATACTGATAATTGCTACTATTTAAGATGTAAGGCAGGTTAGGCACCAAGGACATAGCAATGAATGAAATAGATGTGATCCCTGCCTTTACAAAACCCATGTTCTGGCCGGGAGAGTGAGAAAGTAATGACAAATACTGAGAAAGTAATGACAAATGTTATGAGTATTAGAGAGAAGACAAAGTGCCCCAGGCAATGGTGCCCCATAGCTCATCTCTTCCTAACTCTGCACTGGCCTTGCATTTACAGCTTGATATCGGCCATGGTGGGAATATTTACACCATGGGAAGTGGAAACTGCTGCCATTCTGGACTTTGCCTCCCGCCTGGAAAGCTAGTTGTTAAACATTTGCCAGCACTCCACTGGCTATGGGGCAGACGAAGAGAGTCTGTGATTCTAGCTTTTGGACTTGACTTCATTGAAAAATCATCAATAACTCTCTCATCTTTTCCCTCACTCCTAATAAAAACAATACAAATTATCTAAATTGTGAGAAGTGCCAGTGCTAAGGGCATGAGTAAGGTATTTACCTTGTTCTTCAGCTGGTATTATAGTCCAGAAACTCCTACACTTTTCATCTAAGATATAAAAGAGAATGCATCCATAAGTAGGATTAAATTTTACAGCTGGGGGCAAATGGTGCTTCTGCTCTCTTAGCTGTTTCCCAGTTCATGCTGAACAAGAAATGGGGAGCATAGGGGAGTGTTTTACTGCTCACGGACACGTGGTGCCCCTCTCTGGGGGACCATGATACCATCTGCTCTATTGAGCGCAGGCTCAGCCATATAACTTTCCTGGCTAGTGAACAGGAAGTGGAAGGGAGGTGGGTTACTTCCAGCCAGAAGCTTTAAGAGCCAACCAACACCTTGCTCACTCAGTTCTCAATCCCTTGCTCTGTCATCACAGAAGGGTGAGTCAACAGGGAGCCTCCATGCCTGGGACATTGAATGGCTGCAATGAGGAGAGCCCCCTTGGCAAAGTGGAGCCCCCTTGGCTAATAGAGAAGGAGCTAGAAATAAAGATAGTGGCTTAAAACACTTGAATTTTGGGGGGGTAGCATAACCTGGCCCCTCTGAGCCAGTACCTCGAGTTTTAGACCAGGACTCTCAGCTTCTGAAATAGCAATCATTATGACATGAGTCTCAAGTAACTAGTTTCTGCTTAAAGGGCAAGTGTCAAAGTTTGTAGTGATTTATAAAAATGAACAAGAGCAGATTTAGAATGCTACCTGTTACCAAGATCCTTAGGGTATGGGTCACCCAGGCTCCTGCATCCCATCATGCTTTCTTGACTGGGAAAGAAAAGGAGGAAACATTGTGTGTACACTGGGTATCGTGCAGAAGCCACCACCAGACTCATCTGTGGGCTCCAGGGGCAGGTGCTTTGTGTGTGAATGTCGTCTGTCACATTGCACACGTTGGGTGGGAAAGCTTGAGTCAGCACCTTAGATAGTTCACTCAAATACACTGAGTCCATGGATATCCACTTGGTGTGCAGATAAAACGAAATTCTGGTTTGGAGGTGACAGATGGAGGCTGAGATCATGGCAAGTCACCCTGTAGGGTCCCATCATGGCTGAGTGTCCTGTTCTCTTTCTACCAACATGTCAGCCCCCAATAGAATCCTCCACAGTTGAGTGGGAGGAGCCTAGGAAGTCCTGGGGCCCCTCCCCACACAGTTGAGAGTTGTAGGTGGTGGAGGCAGGTTCAGTGTCAGGGCTCAGGGCTGCAGGGGCCGGGCCCAGTGCTGCCCTGCTACATCACTGACTTAATACAATCCAGGCAACAGTAAGGAGGGTGCAGGGGATGCCTGAGACACAGGTTGCTCCTTCCAGACTGGTCTGGTAGGAGCTAAAACCAGGCAAGGTGCAAAAGCTATGGGGCACATGTCATTGGCTCTTCAAAGCAATGGCTTTCTTACTGCTACAACAGATTCAATAGTCCCTGCATTAGCCTTGCTTTGAGGAGTAAATGAAATTATATACAGGAAAGCTTCTATCACAGTTAATATGCACTTAAATCTTACCACAATAAAATGAGTTCTACTGGGGGCTTTTTGCATGTGGTTAGCATGAATTAGTATTTAGTTCTAGATAATGAGTACCCTGAGGGCAAGGATAATGGCAATTACCTTGGTAGAAGTTTCCAGGCATAGGAGGAAGTTTGGGGAGCATCTTCATATATCAAAAAACTTCTTTTCTTTTATATGAGAGAAAATCCCAGGGAACTTTCCTACTTAAGAACTCACAATGGCTTCCTCTCTCTCTCTCTTTTTGAGTCACAGTCTCACTTTGTTGCCCCAGGCTAGAGTGCTGTGACATCATAGTTCACAGCAACACCAAACTCCTGGGTTCAAACCATCCTCCTCTTTCAGCTTCCAGAGTACCATGATGCCCAGCAATTTTTTTTATTTTTAGTAGACATAGGGTCTCTCTTTGCCCTGGCTGGTCTCTAATTCCTGAACTGGAGGGATCCTCCTGCCTTGGCCTCCCAGAGGGCTAAGATTACAGGTGTATGGCACTGCATGCTGTCAGTGGTTCCCTATTTCTTCTAGCATCAAGTCTACATTTCCACCTTAGTATGTATGTCCTCCGTCTGTCAACCTGACCTCCCAACATAGACCTCATCTTATTGCTTCCTTCACATAATCCAGCAGCCACCTTCTCCCTTATCAGGATCACATGATGTCTCTTCATCAGAGCTGGCTGCTGTAACAAATTGCATAGCCTGATGGCTTACAACAACAGACATGTACTCCTTACAGTTCTGGAGGCTGGAAGTCTGAGGTCAGGGTGCCAGCAGGGCTAGATTCTGGTGAGGACCCTCTTCTAGGTTGTAGACAGACTCCTGTATGTTCAAGTGGCAGAAAGAGAACTTGCTGTTCCCTGTCTTTATAAAGGCACTAATCTTATTCATGACCTATTAAATGACCTCATGACCTAATTACCTCCAAATACCACCCCTTTGGGATTAGGGTGATTTGAGGGGCATACACTCAGTCCATATCACATGAGAAGATCATTTGGATGAGCAGGCATGTGGTTGTGCAGTATGTGTCAAATGGTCATTAACCCTAAGATTTGGCAAACTCTTCCCCATAAAACTGCAAGTTCCCTTCCACGCTAAGCTGTGGAAGAAGAAAAAGTTTGGGTTTATGATCAAACCCTTTGCTTGAGTTTCTTCCCTTGGGTACTTTCTGACTGGACCGTGTAAGCAGGGATTCAACTGTTGACCCCCAGTGGACTGAAGGAGCATATTTTACACAACCTAGGGCTAAGGATGACAGAACCAGGCACCTGCCTATTCACGTGCAGCCCCAGCGGCCTCTGCAAGATTTTAATTGTCAGCGTTGGCTTAATGCAATTGGACATTTTTCCTGGTTGATTTTCTGATGCTGGCAGCAGCAGCAACATCACAGTCATTGCAGCACAAATTCATCTGAGTTGGCTCAATTCTACCACGGAGGTCCCCAATGCATGGAGTAAATCTCAAAACTTGGCACTTAGGGGCTGACGCAGCAGCTTTTTCCACATCATCTCATCTGATCCTAAACACAGCTCTGTGAGTCAGGCAAGCATGAAAGCAGCACATGGGTACCACTGACCACATGTGCCACGGACATCCACAAAGCCTGGCCTCTGTCTGGTTCTGCCACAGTCATCAGAGAAAGTTTCGTGACCTCTCTGAGCTTCATTTTCTTCATCTGCAAAATGGATATTATAAAAATTCTCCCATGACAAAGTTGTGAATGTATTTTGTAAACTGCCTCACATCTGTTTGTGAATTTAATTATTGATAAATTACAAGGACCATTATTTTACAGATTTGAAGGCCAGGCTCAAAAAGGTGGATAGAGTCAGGAATTAAAAACCCAAGACTCAGATCTTTTTGCTACATGGAGGAGTGAGCGTCTAACTCAGTGGTTCTCGATCTTCCTAATGCTGCCACCCTTTAATGCAGTTCCTGTGGGTTGCGATCCACAGGTTGAGAACTGCTGGTCTAGCTTGTCTTCTGAAGGGAGCTGCCATTTCCAATGGGAGGAAAGATGGGGCCAGCCCTGGGCGGGGCTGGGCAAAGAAAAAGTGAAGGTGGGCCAAGGAGATTAAGAGCATTCACAATAGCTTAAAAGGATGAGTTTAGCTCAGGCCTAAAGAGTCAGACTGTAGTAACCTCTTTGATTAATATGAATCCTTTGAAATGGTGTTCCTTTGAATAAAGCCAGCAGGATTAAAAGAAAAAGTCTTTATAAGTCCCGTGAAGCCAGAGAGACGGGGTGTTACATAGCTTGACCGTGCTTGGGCGGCCAAGCGGCACAGAGAGCCAGCCCTGGGATGTGGGGCCCAAGTTATCAGTGCTCCATTCTGCCATCCTCTGTCTGCTCATAACTCCCAACCTATTATGGGGTATGGAGGTCCCTCTGTCTTTGAACTATGTGAGTTCAGCAGAATAGCATAGAATCGAAAATCAACACATTTTGCAGATGAATTCACCTAAGGAAAAGTGCTCTAAGTGCTGCCTCCACCCGGAATTTGCATTTCAAATCTTCATTTCCAGTGTTGTCTCTCTTTCAAGGCATCCCAGGGAAGAGAGGACAGGATATTCTCAGAGGTGGCTTCTGCAGAGGATGTCCTAAAATAGCACTCCAGGTAAGGGCTTTCCCAGAGGGTCCAGGGCTTTCCAGAGAAGCGGTATCCAGGGCCGCCCCACAGGGCAGCAGAGTGAGGGTGGTCGGACACCCAGAAGCTGCTTTCCCAGGCTGGGGTTCTCATTGCCAGCTCTGTTAGCTCCCCTCCCCTCCTAGCCCTCTCTCCAAAGCACTGTTTGAGCATTTTCCCTCTTACCTCCAGTTCTAGCCCTTTTTGCTTCATACGGCCTAAATCTCCCAGGCACTTGTGACAAATTAGACGAAATTAGCAGACATCTGGGTGGTGCAGTCTTCAACTGGGGACCCCAGCTACACTCTGTGGCAGAATAAGGTTTCTTTGGTTCATGTGATATTCTCAAAATGAGAAATTTTATGAAGAAATCCAAATATTTTACTTCCCTGGAAAAATCAGAGGATCTGATAATATTGTTGGGCTCACAAGTGCACATGACCTCAAAGCTGAGCTGAGCAAGAGGCGGCGCCCTCTAGTGGAGACCTGAAGTATCACGGTCATGGGCATCCTCAGCCATCTGCGCATCCAATAGGAGTTTGAGTTTCTAACTCTGATGTGTAGTTTGTGTTTTGCACTCTAATACGTTTGGTATGTATTTATTTTATTATTGAGTAAAAATTTAATTCTAAATTTTTTTTAGATGAATCCTGCCACACATGGAGGTGATAGCACTCCGTCCAGGGGGAAAAGGCATTCGGGGAAGATGACAGGCCAGGCGTGGTGGCTCACGCCTGTAATCCCAGCACTCTGAGAGGCTGAGGCGGCTGAGCTCAGGAGTTGGAGACCAGCCTGAGCAAGAGCAAGACCCTGTCTCTGAAAATAGCCAGACGTTGTGCTGGGGTGCCTATAGTTCCAGCTAGTCCAGAGTCAGGAGGATCACTTGAGGCCAAGAGTTTGAGGTCACTGTGAACTAGAGTGCCATGGCACTCTACCTAGGGTGACAAAGTGAGACTCTGTAAAAGTAATGAAAATGTTCACAAACTCTGGCTTACCAGGATGACCTTATCATGTTAAAATAATAAATATATAAAATGTGAACAGAGCTTTTTTAGATTGATGGGCACAGAATTCTTCATTGACAATTATAAGAGTTGTTACCCTTCAGTTAAGTTTTGCACATTGTAGGGTAACAGGAAAAGTCAGGGCTGAGATTAAAGCAATTTGAGTTCCATGCCCAGCCCCATCAGCCATAAAATCATTGATGGGGCCTCTACAATTCAGTTTTACCATCTGTAAACTGACTGTATTATTCTAGGTCAGCCTTTTTCAAAGTGCATTACACTGAACAATAGTCTCACAGACTATTCATCCTTATCATACATAAAACATTTCTTTGATGGTCAATACATTTTGGGAAACACTAGGACAAGTACTATTTTTTTTTTTTTTTGAGATGGAGCCTCAAGCTATCCCCCTGGGTAGAGTGCCATGGCATCACAGCTCACAGCAACCTCCAACTCCTGGGCTTAAGCGAGTCTCCTGCCTCCACCTCCCAAGTAGCTGGGACCACAGGTGCCCGCCACAACGCCTGGCCATTTTTTTTTTTTTGGTTGCAGCCATCATTGTTTGGCGGGCCTGGGCGGGGGATTTGAACCCGCCACCTTAGGTGTACGTGGCTGGAGCCTTAGCCAATTGAGCCACAGGCGCTGAGCCAGGACAAGTACTATTAAACAGGTTCTTTATTGTGGGACTTTGCAGAGATTTTGCTATGCCAACATGCATTGTCAATTTCCAAGAAGAAAGTGTAACATAATATGCAGTATTTTCCAAATTTGTTTGACTATCCAAACTCTTTTTGTTTATTTGGACAAAGAGCATCTCAGAAGGCATTCCTGTGAAGAAATCTTTTAGAACATCCAGTGAGGCACTTGTAAGGCTCTGTCTGTCCTGACATTAAGAACATAGTTATATCTAAGCCAGAAAGGGATTGCCATGGTTTGAATGTCTCCTCAACACTCACAGTGACATTTAATCCCCAATGTGGTGGTACTAAGTGGTGGGGCTTCTAAGAGGTTGTTGAAGGCAGAGCCCTCATGAATGGATTCATCCATTCACAGACTAATGAATTCATGGGCTCTCATGTGAGAGGGGCTGGGGACTTTTTAGAAGAGGATGAGAGACATGAGGTTGGTGCACTCAGCCCCCTTGCTCTGTGATGCCCTGTGCCACCGGGGATTCTTCAGAGAGTCCCACCAATGAGAAAACCTTCATCAGATGAGCCCCCTCAACCTTAACGTTCCCAGCCTCCATAACTGGAGTAATAAATTCCTTTCCTTTATGAATAGCTCAGTTTCAGGTATTCTGTTATAGGCAACAGAAAATGGACTAAGACAGAAATTAAGAAATACATCCCTTGTTTCTACTTGGTGTTGGCTGTGAATCATCAGCCTTCCTGAGAATTCAGCGTGTGTTCCTGACAAAATAGGAAAAAAGCCTTTCAGTATTTGGTGGTGTGATCCATGAAAAGGCCAGGTGTGTGTATGTGTGTGTGTGTGTGTGTGTAGGAAACACAGCATGGGGATTTCCTCTGGATCCTACTGTGTAGGAAGCACAGTACCAAGGGGATTTCCTCTGGAGGAACAGTCCCTAAACATTTTGGCACCAGGGACCAGTGTCATGGGAGATAATTTTTCCATGGACTGAGAGAGGTGAACATATTAGATTCTCCTAAGAAGGACACAACCTAGAGGCCTCTTTACATATGCAGTTTAGGGTTTGTGCTGCTGCTGATGTGGCAGGAGGTGAAGCTCAGGTGGTGATGGAGCAATGGGGAGCGGCTCTAAACACAGATGAAGCTTCACTCGGTTGGCCTCTGCTTACCTCCTGCCTTGTGGTTCCTAAAGGGGTCTGGGGACCCACAGCTTTAGAGGTAGGAACCTGAAAGAACCTTACACAATCTCTGCTTTCAGGCTGAGAACACCACCCCATCTTCAACCCTCATACCTGGATAACCATTTCTTATCAGAAATGATAAGGTTATTTTGGGGCATTTGTGTCTACTATCCATATGGTGTTTGTGGGACCACATGAGACCCTCATGCAGGTGGCCAGTTTACAGCTGCCCTCTCCTCTCCAAATGTCTTGTTCCACCCTTTGTTGAAGTTCATCCTGTGCAGACGTTTTCTTCCCAGCTCCATGATTATTGGGAAGAAGCTTCTACCTGTCTCATTTTCTTACTCTTGGCCTCAAGTTCAGGTTCTATGATAACCCCTGCTGCCCCTGACATTGTAAATACTAACCTGCCAATTTTCTCCGATGGTGCTTTTTCTTTCTAGGAAATGTTGTCCCACTCAGTTCCTTGTGGTTGGAGTGATGATGTCCTTATGTTACAGGAGATAAGGTGTCTTAGGTGACACAGAAGACCCATGAGAGTTAAGTTCTTCTGTAGCAAGGATTCCTCCTGTCCCCTGCCTCATGTTCTGATGCAAACACCCGGGCTGTACATCCTCAGGCCCTGGTTCACTCAGTTCTGTCTGCCTGGAGTGTCCCTTTTCCCAGTCTCCATCCATTAAAATCATAGTCTGTGGGCTTGACACAGTGGCCCCCTCCTCTGTGAGGACTTCCCCATGCCCAGAGCTATAAATAAGCTCCTCTTTCTTTCCATATCCTGATCATAGATAAGTCTTTGTTATAGCTGTTATCATATTTTCCCTTAGCTACTTTTATCTTAGATCTCCTACCTGCCCCCCTACCCCCCCGCCCCCCGCCCAGAGCCTTAGCTCCCAGCACTATGGCTCACTCACCTTCGTATCTCCCACTCACTTGGCCCGGGGGCTGACACAGAAATGGCTGCTAGTGAATTCACTCCACACTGTGCCAAATGCCATCTTTCCAGAGGGCTTGGCTGTACTCTGGGGCATACTTTGCTGTGTGTCATAATCACTGGGGGAACTTATTAGAGATACAGATGCCACCAGATAGAATAGAGACTTGAACAGAATAGAAATACTAATGCTATGAGGATAGGAAAAGAAAAGTCAGTGAGAAACTCCAGGAAAGGCTAAAAGCTTTACAAGAATATTATAAGAATAATTGTAATTATAGCACCCTCCTTGATGCTATAAAGAATACTATTGATAGAGGTGGAATAAATTATTAGTTTATTGATTTACATAAAACAGCAATATAACTTTATAAGGAAGATGGAAGAGGGTCTTGGGATGTTATGGTATGGGAGAGTTCTACTTATTATAACAAAAAGTTAATAGATAATGTTTCTAAAATGAAGACATAGCTATGTCAGCAGAGTTTTTTGGAAACAAGAAAACAAACACCAGGACAAAGAATTAAGCTAAAAATGGTTTCCCTTGGCTCAGCGCCTGTGGCTCAAGTGACTGAGGTGCCAGCCATATACACCTAAGATGGCAGGTTCGAATCCAGCCTGGGCCCACAGAACGACAATGACGGCTGCAACCAAAAAAAAAAAAATAGCCAGGTGTTGTGGTGGGCACCTGTGATCCCAGCTACTCGGGAGGCAGAGGCAGGAGACTCGCTTGAGCCTAGGAGTTGTAGGTTGCTGTGAGCTGTGAAGTCACAGCACTCTACCCAGGGGGACAGTGTGAGGCTCTGTCTCAAAAAAAAAAAAGTGGTTTCCCTTGAAGGGCGGGACTAAATTATGGATGGGGAAGTGGTAGAAGACTGTCAGTTTTTCTTAGAAGCCTTTCAAAATGATTTGATCTCTTATCTATCTATAAATATCACCGGAGTTAAAACTTTTTAAAAAGGCTCAGCGCCTGTGGCTCAATCGGCTAAGGCACCAACCACATACACCTAAGGTGGCGGGTTCAAATCCCCAGCCCAGGCCC
>CAUYQV010142698.1:0-58749 GCA_963574575.1 Galagoides demidoff
CAGGCGCCCGCCACAACGCCCGGCCATTTTTTGGTTGCAGCCATCATTGTTGTTTGGCGGGCCCGGGCTGGGGATTCGAACCCGCCACCTTAGGTGTAGGTGGCTGGCGCCTTAGCCGATTGAGCCACAGGCGCCGAGCCAATTACTTTTCTTTCTTAGAGGATGGAGTCTTGTTCTTAAACTCCTGGCCTTTGGCCTCCTAAAGTGCTAGGATTCCAGGTGTGAGCCTCCTGACCTAGCCTCCTTTGTCTTTTGTTGTTAGGCCTTAGAGTACAGGGCTGACACTTGGCAAGAGCCACCCTCTATAACAAAGTGGGCAGCACTGATCATGATGGTGCAGTTCTCCCTTGAACTCTGGCTCCAAGCTGATGTGCAGCTGGCCTTGGGCAGGACCTAGCCTGACTTCTGCATCTTTGAAAGACAGAAAACTCCTCTACTTTTCTTAGCATTGATGTTTATGACTGCTTTTTTTTTTAAATCTGTTTGCCCTTCTTTCTCTATAAAAACGCCTAACAGAAATTTGCTTTAAGAAATTTCCAAATAATTATCACTGGCTTTAACTGTAAGTTATATTGAGACAAATATATAAAGAGAGGGAGCATTTAAGCAGTCTGTGACCAGTAGCTGTATTTAAAAATATTTTATTTTTTTGAGTAGGTTAGGTAATATACATGGTACAAAAGTCAGCAAGATACAAAAAGGGATACAGCAAAAAAATCTTCCAATTCTGTACCTGTCCACCCTGTCACCTTCCCCACAAGCCACCATTGTTTCTAAGAATTTATCCCATAGATAAATTCCCATAAATATAATGTGAAATAACATATGCACAAGAATATTTATTACAACATTATTTATAAGCAAAAGATAGGAAACAATGGAAATGTCTGTCAATGGGGGATTAAATAAATTATGGTTTATCCAGTCAGTGGAATAGAATACAGCCACAACAGGGAACAAGGCAGTTCTGTTTGCAAATATGAAGTGAAAAAAGCAAAGTGTAGAACAGCATGCATAGTGTGCCGTTTGTGTTTTTAATAAAAGAAATATGTGTATATGCATGCAGTGTCTCTAATAGGATAGGTGAGAGGGTTGGGGGAGCCCTGGGAATAGTACTTAAGAAGGTCCTGTGTCTGCAGGGTATATTTGGGGAATGGTAAGAAATTCTCTGAATGTTGGGATATAGAGTGGCAAGGAGGAGGTTAGCAGATAACCACTTCTCTTTCCCCTTTCTTTAGACAAATAGCAGCATATGTCACCTGTTGTTATACATTCTCCCTTTTCCCCTTAATCTATTTTAGATATTTTTCTTATTAAGGTATTTAGAACTACTTTAGGGTCCCATAGCAATTGATTGCTTCTAATCTATTTCTAATCTGCTGTTACAGATAACACTGTAATTAAAAAACCCCTACATATGTTATTTCACACTTGGTGAAAGCATATCTGAAGGTTAAATTCCTAGAAGTGGAATTATTAGATCAAAGAATTAGTGCTTTTATAATTTTGAAAGACATTACCATATTGTCCTCTTCAGAGGCTGTACCAATTTATACTCCCATCAACTATTATGAGAGTGCCTATTACCCAATGCTTGCCAGCAAAGAGTTTTAACAAATTTCTTGATCTTTGCCCATCTGAAAATTTTAAAAGGTATCTGTGTGGTTTTAAGTTGTATTTCTTTTATTATGAATGAAAGAATATTTCTATCCTTTTTTTTTTTTTTTGAGACACAGCCTCAAACTGTCCCCCTGGGTAGAGTGCTGTGGCATCACAGCTCACAGCAACCTCCAACTCCTGGGCTCAGGCGAGTCTCCTGCCTCAGCCTCCCAAGTAGCTAAGACCACAGGCGCCTGCCACAACGCCTGGCTATTTTTTGCTTGCAGCCGTCATTGTTGTCTGGCGGGCCGCCACCTTAGGTGTATGTGGCTGGTGCCTTAGCCACTTGAGCCATAGGCACTGAGCCTGTTTCCATACTTTTAAGAGCCATTTATTTTTGTCTGCTGAAAACATCTCAATGAGTATAGTGCCCTAGAGCAATGCAAACTTTCTGTGTCTCAATTTCTTTACCTGTAAATTGGGAATAAAAATAGTAAATGGGATTATTGGGCAATTATGTAAAATTTATGTACTGTACTCAACACAGTGCCTGGTACAAAGCAAGCATTCAATAAATTATGTGATAGCTGACAATCAGAGGAGCAAGTAGGACAGGACAGATTAAATTAAGAAAGTGGCATTCTGGGCGGTGCCTGTCAGTGAGTAGGTTGCCCTCCCCATATACCAAGGGTGGCGGGTTTGAACCCAGCCCTGGCCAGAAAAATGCCCCAGAAAGTTGCATTCATTTTCATGTCTCTAGTCGTGTGAAGCCTTGTTCATTGACATTGCCTTTCATCGGAGAAATGCAAAGTTGGAGCTTCCCTTGTCTTTTAATAGTAAAGAACCCTTATCCACTGGAACCCAATTGTCAGCAGACACCCGACCAGGAGGGACTAATCTCTAATATTTAGATTTAGCCAACATGGTAAAGAAATTTGGTCTAATATGAAATAAAAACAAGAACAGAAGAGCTCAGATGTACATTTCTTTATTCCACCTTGGTTCTGAACTCCTAGCTAGCCTGGATTGGAGTGAGTTTCTGCATGTGAACTCAGAAGGAAGCCTGCCATCCATTACCTGAAGAGGAGGGCAGGGGCTTCTAAGTAGGAGGAAGAACAACATCAGGAATCTGGCTTTCTCTGAATAAGACCACCCTAGAAAACAGACCTTTTTGTTTTTAGCACATCAAACTGGCTCTTACCCAGCAGAGGTCTGTTTCCTGTAAGAGTGGTATATGTGCAGTGTTCTGTGAAGATGGTACTCGATCTTGTGGCAGCCCTTGCTGCTGGTGCACAGGGGCTATCACCGAGTGGGTGTTGAATATTAATTTACTGCAAGCTACTTAGACTTATATAAATCCTTGGCTCCCCCTTTCTTATCAACTGCACACATATTTCATTCTGCCTTCTTGCTTTCTCAGGCTCTTTGTTCCTCTTCATTTGTACCTCTTACACTCAACAAGCTACTATCAGTCATGCCTCTGAGTGAGGGGATCTTCTGCCGCTCCCTGGGGCCAGAAAACTGGCTATAGGATGGAGATACGGCACAATCAGGGCCCAGACCAGACTGGCTGAGTGGTGGTGATGGTTCTTGGGAGGGGGCATTGGAGTCAGTCCCCACGCTCCCTCAAGCCCTTTCTTGCTCCATAAATTCTGAAGGACCCTCTCAGGGCAGATGTATCCTCTGTCCCAGTTGTGGAATCGCTGGGATGATAAGTGGATCATGGCTGGAAAGGGGTGTCTGCAGCGTGAGGCTACAGGACATTGCACATTTGCACAGCTTGGTGGGGGGTGAGTGAGGGCCATCCTTTGGTTAGCATCCCATAGCAAGGTCAAGACAGGTGGTGGACTGGGCCTCCTGGCCAGTGGCTGAAGCATAAAAGTGACTGGTGGTATTTGAGCCAAGCAAGGGCATGGAGGCAGTGATGAAAGCTCACAGCCAGGGGCTCTGCTGGGAGAGGTGAAGGCAGACAAGGCAGAACCTCTGGCCTGATGTCTCATGGCATCTTCCCAGCTAGGAAAGCATCCTCAAGGCCCCGGCGTGTGGCTGGAGGCTGTTTCCAGGTAGCTGCCCACACTGGCACCTCACTGCTACTCCTTGGCAATGCAGTGTGGGGGGCCGGCCTCAGCCACATAACCTGGGGAGCAGTGGCAGCGGTAGGAGCCCTCTGTGTTCTCACAGTAACCGTGGGCGCAGAGCACAGCAGGCCCGTTCAAGTCCTCACACTCATTCACATCTAAGAGGGAGGGAAGGAAGAGAAAATTGTAGGGAGCCCAGGTGCCTTTGGCCTGCTGCCTCTGTTGCTTTGTCACTAAGCACAGCCCCTGCCCTGCTGTGGAATCCTAGGTATGACAGCCAGAGACGGAAGTCATTTCCCAAAACCAAGCAGCTCAAGAACACAAAGCAGGGGGCAGTGTGCTCATACTGTGCCCACGGCCCTGATCTCTTGCCCTCATCTCCCTGTTATCTCCGAGCTCCACGGAAGGGCTTTCTAAGGGACTTTCTGAGCGCGGCACCACCCCTTCCTTTGGCACTTTCTCACCTGGCCCGACGCAGACGGGCCACTAGGGGGCAGCAGAGGTCCTCCCAGCCATCCGGACCCGGCCGGCGCTCAGTGGCTGTGGCCAGGCTGACATCCCCGCCCGGGCTGGGAACTCACCCACGCAGGCCATGTGCGCCGCGTCCAGCTGGAAGCCCTCAAAGCAGTCGCAGGTGTATCCCTCCCGCACTCGCACGCAGCGGCCGTTCTCGCAGCCATTCAGGACGCCGCACTCCTCCGCCTGCAGCCCTTCGAAGGCAGCCGGGGGCTCTGGGGGTGGGAGCGGTCAGAGCGAAAAGCTGAGGCCGTGTGTCCTACAGGGCTCTCCCGCGCCAGGACTGCAGTCTCCCTGCCGAGGGCTGCCCTTACCAAACTCTGGGGAGAGCGTGGGGAGGATCATAAAACCCCCCACAGGAAGACTGAAGGACAAAAGGCAGTCCTCTTAAAAAAATATGCGTGTGCCACTTTAGGCGGGGGCAGTGGGATGCTCTCAGTGCGGGCCCTGCTTACCCATTCCCTGCTCCTGAGCAGCTAGCTGAGCTTTCTGTATATCTGGGGGCTTGGGGTTGGGGTTTTTTTTTTTTTTAATCTTTATATCAGGGCGGCACCTGTGGCTCAAAGGAATAAGGCGCCGGCCCCATATACCCGAGGTGGTGGCTTCAAACCCAGCCCCGGCCAAAAAAAAAATCTTTAGATCATTTGGGAGGGAGGAATTGGCAGCCAAGAAGCCTCATTCAACACAAAGCAAACCTTCGGCCATATTTGCCTAACTCTCCTCTCTCTCCAATCACCCCTCCAGGCCTGTCCCCGGGGCTGGAGGGCTTTAATCCATCAGATGTGGTGGCGGTGCCTGTGGTGGGTATGTGTCCACTGCACAGGTGCCAGGCCTGACTTCCTCATTGGAATCCAAGGCTTGAGTGCTGGAATTGTCACCATGCACATATTGAGTCACTGCAATGAGCCTTTAAAATCATTGGAAATCCATAATTCATACTTGTGGTCCCAAGTTTGAATGCTGGGTCTCTTCAGAGCGGGTTATTCTGCAGCCTCTAAGTGATGTGAGGGAGCGAAACAGACCTGAGCCTACCCGCTTGCTCTTGCTCACAATTCCCATGGGGAAGCTTGTGAGGTTGGGAAAACCTCCTGTATCTCTCTGTGTCCCTGTGCTAGTTCATCAGACGGAGTTGTTAGACTCTGACCCCAGCATATAAAGTCATCCCTTGAGGGACCTGCGGGCAGGGACATCTGGCTTGGTTCATGGTTCCCCTTCCCTGTTGTACCCTGCAGCAGTATGACTGGCTGGTGGAGGAGATGGAAGTAAAGTAGCCTCAGTGCCCACCTCTTCCCTGATTTAGCAGCAATACAGACCTGGATGGCTGGCCACGTAGTGGGACTGGAGTTCTGAGGGCTGCAAGGGAGGTTCAAGGACTGGTGTGTGGTCCTCTGGGTAACTGGCTGTGTTGGGGAAGGGGGGCTCTGGGACGGTGTCCTCAGGGCCCAGGTAGTTGTAGAAGGGGGCCCCATCTGGCCCATAGAGGCTGTAGTGCAGGTCGTCGGGCCCAGGGCCATACTCATAGCCTGGCCGTAAGTGGACCCCAGCCTCCCGCTCTGCCTCAATCCGGGCCACGTTGCACAGCTGAGCATAAACCTCTGTCAGGGAAGAGGGAGAAAGGGAGCAGTTCTGACTCCTGCTAGCTAAAGGTGACCAGTGCCCTCTGGGAGTTCCAGCTACATTCCTCTCCTGGCCCTCTCTTGCACTGCTTTGTCCCCAAACAACAGGGAAGGAAGACAAAGCCACTGCTCTGACTGCCCTGCCCCTTCTTTTTAGCTCCCCCCACAGAGTGAGGCCACCCTCCTCCCAGGAGCTAAGCCCCACAGTACTGGTGTCTCCCCTTGGCTCCTCCTCACCAGAGTTCCTAGGGGGGCACAGAGCACATTGCTGGCTCCAGGCCTCGCCATCTTGGCAGCAGCATTCTGTATAGGTGGTGCGGTGCCCACGCAGGGGTTGGCTGCACACGTCATTGGTGACTTTTTTCCAGCAGACGTCCATGTGGATGTCATGGTCAGGGAGATCCTCTGGTGGCACAGGGCATGGAGAGGTTTATGAGCCCCCCCAGCCCAGGTCCCCTCCCCCTGCTAACTCCACCCAGGCCCACTCACCTGTGTTGCTGGTGCTGTTCACGCAGCGCTGCTGGCTGAGGTCAAGGGTGAGGGGGGGGCTGCAGAAGCAATGGAAGGAGCCCTCTGTGTTCACACATTCGCCGTTCTCACAGGCCATGTCCCGGCACTCATCATGATCTGTGGTGGCAGGAAAGAGGGCGCAGTGCCAAGGCCGCCTCCCCACTGACTACCCTCAGGGAAGGGGGTTCTCCTGGAACTGACCATGCAGAGGTAACCCCTGCTTTCCACCCCCCAACCCAGCCCAACCCAGGAGGCCTCTCCCTCAGACACCTTTCCAACTGGTCCTTGGGGACAATCCCTGACAGCCCAGAGCTCCCTCATGTGAGTGGGCATCCTCCCAGGAATGGGGATCCTCAGCAAGAGTAGGCCTGGCCAGCTGGGGCTGGGTGGGCACTCAGCCGGGGGCCTGGGCTGGGGAGGGGCCGCGTGTGTCCTTACCCTCACACTTCCTGTGGGAGGCGTCGTAGTGGTAGCCAGGGTTGCACAGGCAGACGTAGCCAGGCACCGTGTTGAGGCACTGGCCGTTGGGGCAGAGACCAGGCCCAAACATCACACACTCATCGGCATCTGTGGGAAGGCAGAGCTGAGGTGAGGGGGAGGTAGGAAATGGCATGAGCCAGTGCTCAAGATGAGGGACTCCCAAACCAGACTGGGTCTGAATTCAGCTCTGCCACTTACTAGCTGGGTGGTTTTCAGCAAGTTGCTTAAGTTCTCCTTGCCTCAGTTTCCCACATACCATACTCCTTAACCTCTTACAGTTGGTATGAGGATTAATAAGTGTGAATACGTGTAAGGTACTCAAAATCGTGCTCGGCACACAGCAAGCTCAGAGACACTTCTGTTTCTATCTTTTCTTTCTTAGGATTAGGGTAGCAAGGGGCTCAGAACCTGTATCACCCCTATGTAAGCATGGGTTCCTCAAAGTTTCTGCATTCATAAATGGGGCCCAGGACATACATAGCTGCCTTTGGCCTCTAGGTCAGTACTCTCTGCTCTGTCCCTGTGCCCACTGTGAGGGGAAGTTAGGGTCAGTCAAGGCATCATAGGTTGTTGTTGGAGGGCGCAGCTTTGGGGGAGCAGGGAAATTGAGGTGAGGGTCATGTGGACACTTCAGAACTCCCAGTAAACACTCTGTAGGGATTCAGTCCTGGGACAGAAATAATGCAAGCAAGTTGGGGGTCCAGGGCTGGATACAAGACTCCCTCACGGACCCCATGGACCAGGCCGGAGCCCACTCAAGGGAGTGGAGTGAAGCGTTAGAGGAAGGGTACCTGTGTACATGGTCTGTCCAAATGTCCAGGCTCCTTCCACAGGGATGTAGCCTTTACCACTGGGGCAGATCTCACTGAATTCAACTGTTAGAGAGGTATCCGAGCTCAGAGAGGGAAGGCCTCCACCTCCTTCCTCTCACCCCTTCTTTCAGCGTCACCCTCACTCTAAGAGGATCCAGACTCTTGGGGCCTTACCAGAGTCCTCAGATGGGCAGAGGTCACAGGCATCTCCCCAGCTGGTACCCTGGGTACAGCAGCACTCAGCCTGTGTGGTGTTTTGGCCCAAGATGCTGGAGCAGGGTGGGTGGCTGGGCTGTCCAGAGTAGCATTCCATGCGGGGGGGCCCTGGGTGCTGGTCCCCTGTTGGGGCTTCAGGGATACTCTGACCTGTGTGTGATAGATGCCCCTTACTATTATCTATTCATGACCCTCTGAGGTATCCCAGCCTTTGAATTTATTTCTTAAATTTAACATTTATATAGCTCCTTACAGTATGCAATATGCTATTACCTGTATTACCTCACTTGATGCTGTCAAACCCTATGAAGAGGACATTATTATCATCCCACTCTTCTACAGAGCTCAGTGCCTTGCCACAGCCCTCCAGCTGTTAAGTGGCAAAGCAGGGATTTGGCCCAGTTCCCCAGGAGCTAAAGCCCTTGTTCTCTCCAGTATCCCACCTGCCTCCCTAGCAGTGGGATGCCCCCAGTCCCTGGCACACCACACGCAGGCTTCTCAGCCATTCTTCTGCTTCATGTATACTGGCCCCTTCCTCATTCTAAACCCTTCTTGCTTTCCCTCAGGTCAGTGTGGGCCAGCCAAGTCCTGGTCAGCCTGGCAGGAGACCAGCAGCTCTGGGGTGGACTGGGAAGTGAAGAGTCCAATTTAGTTCAGCTTCAAGTTCTCTCTTATCCAGAAGATTCCCAGGGATTGGATGGGTTCAAGGTCCCTCCAAGGTTCAATCTGAGGTCCCTGGGGCCACCCTAAGTCAGCATCAGGGTTCTAGAGCCTCTTCTAGGGTCATCAGAGCCCTGCAGCCTGGCCTGGGACAGACCCCTCTCGTCTTGGCGTGGGTGGTTCTTTCAGACCCCTTGGCCCTCCCTGCTCAATGCTCAGCCTCACCTGCCCAGCTCCTGGCCCTGGCCCAGTCTCCCTCCTAGCGCTAGAGGCTAGAGGACCAGGGGTGCTCTGTAAGCCTAAAAGTCTTCATGGACAGTGGTGGGAATGGAGGAAGGTCCTGTGAGTAACCCCGCCACCTCACCTCCGGTCCCCCGGGGGCGACAGCGCCCCTCCTGTGCATCATACTCCTCCAAGTCGCTGGTGCAGAGGCACAGGAAGGAGCCCTCCACGTTCTCACAGAGCGCAGCCCCACACACCGCCAGCATGAGCTCACACTCGTTCACATCTGCAGCGGGGCATGAGGACAAGTTCATGGGTGGGGAAGAGGCAGCCCCTGCCCTCACCCCAACTCCAGCCCATTTCCCAGAAAGAAACAAGCTAGGCCTGGGGGGAAGAAGAAGCAGGCCTTAATTAACAGGAAGGAGGAGCAGATGGACAGAGGATGTGGGAGGAAGAGAGGAGAGGAATGGCAGACAAGAAGCATGAAAGTGACAAAGAGGCAGGGTTACCCTCTGTGCATGTTCTCCAAACCTCATGCCTCTGGGGGCCCTACAGGCTCGAGAGCAGGTGGCACCTTCCTTCTGTGCTTGTCCCCTACCAGCCTCCAGGGTGCCCAGTGCAGGGGGAGTACCCACCCAGGGAGCCTGAAGCCTCCCTCTTCCTTGCTGCCTCCCTTGCCCACACTATGGGGACCTATTATGGAGTCATGTGACCAGGAATATTTCAGGAAGAGGGCCCTGGGGCCTTCCCTTCCCTGGCCCAGACCTTGGGTAGTCTACAGGCTTCTCACCCACACAGTCCCAGCCTGAGGGCGAGATCTCAAAGCCCTGGTCACAGAGGCAGCGGAAGGAACCATCAGTGTTGTCACAGAAGCCATGGCTCCCACACATGGTGTCGTTGGCACACTCGTCTATGTCTGTGGGGCAGTAGAGACCAGTGTAGAAGGGTGTGTGCTTGCTCTTTCTCCCCAGACCCCTGTGTCAGGAATACTCATTTGGTCTACTAACACCAAGATCTATGAAAAGTAAACTCTAAACATAGGGCAAGAAAACTAACATTAACATTCCTCTTCAATTTCTGTGTAAGCTCTGCTGTACAGAAAATATACAAATTTCAAACAGCTGCAAAAATAGTCCTCAGGAGAAAACAATTTCTAGCTTGATACATGAAAATAGGTGTCCTCAACCCTCAGGCCTCCAGCCCTCCCTCCCTACTCACCAATGCAGTCTCCATTCGGGGCCATGTGGAAGCCAGGCTGACAGCCTGGGATGCAGTGGTAAGAGCCAGGGCTGTTCTCACACCTCCAGGCCCCACACACTGGGTCTCCGTGGTCTTCACACTCATCAATATCTGTCCCCAGAGCCACAAGAGGGTACAGAGGTGGCCAGGTCACTGCTCTGGTCCCACCTTGCTGGCATTACAGGATTATGCCCCACAATCTCTGGGGTCCTTGATCTGTTCCAAAGTACTGTGCTTGCCTCAACCCAAGCACATCCAGTTCAGCTGAGGTAAGGCTGAGCATATGGGAGAGACATACATGCTGTCTAGGAAGCACTTCATATGGCTCTTTGTATGGAACCTTCAGGGTAGTATATTACAGAGAGTTGTCTTCATATCTGTCTCCCTTGTTCAATTTCAAGATTGTCTATAACTGTCTATTTGTCCTAGTAAAAGACATTGAATGTAGCAGGTGTTTAATAAATGTCTATTGAATCAATTTGGCCTTTAAAACTAGATTGTGTGCTCTGCCAGCACAAAGATTATAACTGTCTTCACTTTGTCATCCTTGGACAGTTGCTCAGCCAGTAGAGGCTCAATAAATGCATTATCCAGGGATGATTACTGTGTAGAAAGCACGCTGCTTCATGGGAGCTGAGGGCTGGGGTGTAAGGGCAGAGGTGGGCAGATGTAGGGCAGAGCCCTGCTCCCTCCCCTGGAGCCCTTACCTACACACTGCCCGCTCTCTGGGGAGGGCTGGAAGCCAGTCTCACATAGACAGTCAAAGGAGCCCTCAGTGTTGATACAGTGGCCTCCCGGACACGGGTCTGTGGTCACACACTCATCCACATCTACAACAGAGATGACCATCAGCAGACCCAGCCATGGGCCCCTGCCTTATTAGGGCCCCAGGCAGCATTCTATGGGAGGTCAGGGAGTGGCTCAGGGTAGGAAAGGGCTAGAAGGTCTGAGGGAGAGTCCAGAGCTAGAAGCCAGAGGCCAGGCTTGGGAGAGGGTCCCTGGGGCAAGAACTCTGACACTTAGGTTTGGAGAGGGTGCATGCCTGCCATCGGCATCCTGGAGAGGCCCTGACTGAACACTGGGCCCCCTGGCATCCCTCCTTGCCTTCCATCTTCTTATCCCTTGGTGGGGCTGTGAGCATTTTATTTCAGCACTGGTGTTAAAATGAACTCCACTCTAGATATAGCCTCTAGTAACCCTGCTGTTGGCCATGCTGGCTTCTCACCCTGGCAGCTGGTGCCCCCCTCTGTGCTGGTAAAGCCGGGTGCACACAGGCAGAAGAAGGACCCGTGGCTATTGAGGCACTCGCCATGGGGCGCGCAGTGCTCCTCCCCCACACACTCGTCCAGGTCTGCAGGGAAAAGTCAGGCAGTAAGTGTCTCCTGTGGCTGTCCCTACCTCCCCACACACTCACTGTCCCCAGTTGCCAATGGGAGAGCTGAAGCTACTCACCCTCACACATGGTGCCATTGGCCAGCTGGAAGCCCTGGGGACAGAGACACAGGTAGGAACCGGCTAGGTTCCTGCACTCCCCTCCCAGGCAGCTGCTGTGGGGGTCTTCACACTCATCCACATCTGCAGAGCACAGAGGGGAAGAAGGCAGCTGATGACAGACATCACCTCCCAAGGATAGGAGCCAAGGGGCAGCCTCTAGGGGACCTGTCACCTGCTGGTGGAGACTAAAGGCAGCACAGCTGGGAGGAGTGGGGGCACAGGAGGGAGCAGGCTGACTACAGCTCCTTCCACTCCTGCCTTGGGTTGGGGTTGTCTACTGCACAGAGAGGGCATCATCTGGGTCTGCTCCCACTGGAGGGCTCATACCTTCACAGGTGTGGCCCAGGGGGCTGGGTCGGTAGCCCCCATCACAGTCCTTGCAGGAGAAGGAGCCGACGGTGTTGGTGCAGACTCCAGACGGGCAGACTCCGGGAAAGGCACACTCATCTAGGTCTGGGGCAGATAGACAGCCAGTCACCCAGGGTCCTGGGAGGGCTCCCTCCACCCAGTGATGTCGGAACCTCACACTTCTGGCCTCCCTCTCTGAGTCTCTGGGGAGGGGCAGGCCCAGGCTGGGAGCTCTCTGTAAGGCAATCCCAACACCCCCTCCCCAGAATGTTCCAGCTCAAGCTCTGCCCTCAGCGTCCCTCTTGTTTCTGTGACTCCTTTTCCTCCCATTCTCACTTCTGAACTTGGGGATTATGACAATAGGAGGTCTCCTTGGGGCCTAAGTCCATTTATAGGGTTTTCTAGCCTAGGCTGGAAGCCCTCAGCATCAGCTGGGAGGCAAATGGACTGTTGTTCAGGAGGTAAGAAGCCTCCAGGGCTACCTTCGCAGGCGGTGCCATCCTCATTCACCCAGTACCCGTTCTCACAGGCAGAGCAGGTGAAGGAGCCCTCAGTGTTGATGCAGAGGCCCGTGGGGCACGACGCTCGGCTGGCACACTCATCCACATCTGAAACAGTGCATTGAGCTCTCTGTGGGACTCTGCAGGAGACTGACAGGTGGGCAGGGGTCCAGAGAGGACAGGCCTTGGGTTGGCATGGCTGGGGAGGCAGGACCAGGGGTGGCTGTGGGGGTGGGGTGCAGAGGAGAAGGAGCCATAGGCAGGGTTGCCTGTGGAGGAAGGGTGCCTTGGCATCTCTGTACCTTGGCAGCCCTTCTCGTCTAAGGTGGCCTCATAGCCTTGCTCACAAGAGCATCTGAAGGAGCCTTCCAGGTTGATGCACCTCCCATGGGCGCAGACCCCGGGGGTCAGACACTCATTCAGGTCTGTGGGAGAGAAGTCCAAGGTGAGCACCAGCTTCCTCCCCTCTATGCATTCCCCCATGGACAGGCTTAGAGCATCTCACTCTTCAGAGGGGCACCAAGAGGCCATGCTCCCTCATCCTGCCTATGCAGGGCAGGGTGCCTTTGCCCAGGCACTCTTCAGCTCTGTGTAGTGACACAGTACCCCACTTATATCCTAGAAAAGAGGGCCAGTTCCCCTAGACCTGGGGCTGGTTTGGCCCATCTGAGGATGCTGGAATAGGTGTCCAAGACCCTTGATTCACCTCATGGTGGCTCTGAATTTCTCTGGCTTCCCACCTGCCAACCAACAACCCATGTTCCCAGCCCAACAACCAGCATAAGTGGGTGGTCAGCAATGTGGAGAGAGGCCAGGCCATGCCTGGGTGGCTGGGTAGCAGTCCAGAGGGCCTGGGAAATGTCTGCCCTCTCCAAAGCCTCAAAGCATCCATTCAAAACCCAGTCCCTCCTGGCATTCTGAACCCTGGACCCTTCTTCCTGAGGGGGCTGAGGGGAAAGAACACTCTACTCCTGAATGACCCCCTTCTCGGGGGAGAAGGGCAGCTACCACCCAGTGAGGTTGTCTGCTGAGACATCTCTGTGGAGATGAGAGGGGCAGAAGGCCCCCCTCCCTGGGAACTGAGGAAGGAACTGCCTTTCACCACTAGAGTCTGCCCCATCCTGAGACCCTTAGACTCCTCACTCCACCCTACAGGACCAGCCACAGAAGCTTCCGGTACTTTGGGCTATAGGTCCAGAATGGATATGGCCAAGGAGCAGACGAGGCCCCTACACTGGCTGGTTCAGAGGCAGAACCCCAGTAACTGAAGCACACTCCCTCTGTCCAGTGCCATCTGGGGCCCCAGCCGGATGGTGTATAGTAGCCTCCAAGCCACTGCCCTCTGCCCACTTCTTTCCCTCCCTGTGTGTGGGCTCAGCCAGTGGTCTCAAGGCTGAACGGCCCTCTCAGTGCCTTGGCAGGCAGCCCTCACCTACGCAGCTCCCGCTCTGGCCTCTATAGCCCTCCTCACAGGCCAGGCAAGTGTAGGAGCCGGGGGAGTTGACGCATCTCCCATCTGGGCAGGTGCCAGGGTGACGGCATTCGTTGATATCTGTAAAACAACAGCTCCTCCCTTGGTTATCCCCGAGAACCACAGCACATGGGTAGGTCTGTGACGTGGTAAATCCTTGACCCTTCCCTTTGTTGAGGAGAGAGATGTCGGTGTCTGTGCTGATGAAAACTAGGAAAAAATGAGAGTTGCCCCATGTTCCCCACTCTACTTCCCACCCACTGTCCTGAACAAAAGGGAGAGATGGAAGAACTTAAAAATTAGTCAGGGAGACTCCCTGGGTGGGTGCAAAAGGCTGTGGTTACCACCAGCTGTAGGAGGATCAGAGAGCTTGACTTTGTGAGATGGACTTTTTGGGATGGGCCTTCATATCTCCCTTGGGGAACGCCTAATCCTTTGTAAGCGGTGACCATTACTGGAATGGGATCCGCCTGGCATAGCAACCAGCCGGACTGCTGCCAGAAGCTCCAGAACAGGTCACCAGAGAGGCAGTGAAGGCAGAATGGGCTTCCTTGCACCAGGAAATGAGGATGGAGGATAACACCCCCAGACCAGTCCTCTGGCTGAGAGCAAACCAAAGAGTCAAGGCCAGTAAGGCTTCTCTCCAGAGGTTCAGACATTTATTCCAGCCAAGACCCAGGCAGGATCTAGGCTCTTGGCTCCTACTCTGGTGACACCCAGAAAGTCAGCCAGAAAGGATGAACCTGGACACCAAGTGGACAGACAGGGAACAAGGGGACCCAGGGAGGGAGAGTTACAACAAGAGGAGGGAAGAGATACTTCTCCCAGGACCTGAGGGGAGGGCTCTTCCCCATGTGACCTGGCATATCAGAGAGTCCATCACCAAAGCACCCAAGGGACCTGGACTGAGTTAGGGTGGTCATATCACAGGGCCTGAACTCTGGCTCAGAACTGCAGGAGGACATTATGTTCCTGTGGCCCTGTGTTGAGACTCCTGGTCACTATTCATGACAGATAGCTTGGCTAAGCTCCAGGGGAAACAGGAGGATTTATTCTTACTAAATGGGTAATTGTCATTCTCCTGGAAAAAGGCCATCAGCTTATGCAGATTCAGAGGCCCTATTGCCTGGAAGGGAGACCTACCCAGCACCCATAGAGAAAATGTAGGAGCCAAGCCAAGGATCAGAATACAGGCTTTCTGCAAGAAGAATAAAGCCAGCAGCTATCATTGCAGACCAGGACTGGACCTACAGTAGGGGAGGGTGAACATGGGTCCTCTCTGAGATTGTTTGGTCTGCAGTAGTCAGGATACACGAAAGCCTTTTGCTTTCATGAGGATCCAGAAGAGGGTGATATACCACTGGGCAGGTGGTTATTCAGATGGTTATCTGCAAGGAAACACCCACACCTCCTAGGTCATCTTGGGGGTGCTAAGATAAGGCTGGTCTCTGGAAAGAGGATAGCCATGAATTCCTAGTTGTGTTGTGGTGACACCAGGCTAAGTTATTCTAAGGGTTTTGGTAAAGATAGAGCAGAAGAGAATGAAGGATCTAGGAGGACCAACTTTGGCAACCCAGGAAATAGCAGCCAGCACCATGGCTTGCTGGGCTTGGCTGAGAGGCCTGGAGGAGGATGGGCAAATTCTTCTGGAGTGGCAAGCAAGCCATGCTTCAGGGATGCATGGAAAGAAAAGGAAAGATGGAGCTAAGGATCTTCCTACATCCATGCCAAGAAGAAATGATGTCTTTGCCCCTCTCCTACAAGGATCAGGCAATGCAGGAAAGAGATTAGGTTTACTGGGAGCAAAGGGCCCTGAGTTCTATCCTACCCCACGTGTGCTGGGCACATCCATTGGAGGGGTTGTGTGAAGTGTCTTAATGCTGGGCATTTAGGAGACTCTATGGTGCTCACTAATGCAGAACTACTCCAGCTCTCCACTTTCTGGGTTGTGGTAGGCTTGTGCCTCCTGGTCCCTTGTGGTTGGGTGGGGCCGTGAGGCTAGTGCTGGCCAATGAGCTATGAGTGGATGTGACATACATAGTTTATGAACCAAACCATTATGTAAAACCCTCCAGGATGCTCTTTCATTCTTCCATGGAGACTGGACACATTCCAGATACTGGCTACTCCTTTAGCCTGTATCTCTAGTGAGAACACATGGGGCAGAGACCCCTGCTGACTCAAGATGGCATCAATGAGCTGGAACCTTGGCTGCATTCTTCATTGCTAAGATTGGGGCTGTCTGTTAATGCAGCACAACTGAGTCTACTCTGGCGCACTGCCCGATTCCTTCCTAGACCCCTCGCTGGGGAGGGGGAGGGCAGATGATCATGGCAGCCCTGTCTCCACCTGGCCAGGGAAGGGCTTTCCTGAGTGGAAATAGATACAACTGAGCCATTAACCATGCCAATCCAAAGGAGCCAGATGGTCAAGTCCCTCTCCAGATATTCTGAGGCTGTTCCACTAACCTCTTAGTGTCTGCAGTGGAGCCAGTCACCAGGTGCAGATTTTTCTGCCTAGCATAGGGGTTGAATGTTAGTCTAAGAGGACTGTGTTTTGGTGGGTTTTACACTCTGGTTGTTGGGGACAAGAGCTGTCTTATTTATTGCTCTGCCTAGTCCATGGCTGACATACAGCTGGCATTCAACAACTGTTTGTTATCAAAGAATGGGGCAATGTGCCTCCAACTTCACCCATCGTCTTCTTGGAATAAGGCTGCTGAAGAGACCCCAGAGGACCCATGGAAACAGTCACTCCCAGGACCATTTCACTGGGAGGATCCTGGAGCTTTTCTAACCAGTTGGGGTGGAGGAAATGTAAAGCCACCAACTCTGTCCCTTGTGAGAGCATGCAGTGGGGGTGGAAAGGGCACTCTGGCAGGGGCCAGAAGCTCAGGTGACCTTGGATAGGGTGGGCCACAGCAAAGGCCTGGGAGACTGGAGGGGAATCTGCCCTCGGCCTGTGGGAACCCAGAGTCCTGGCATGATGGAAATGCCATCGAGACTATTGGATGGGCTGCTGTCCAGACCACTGAGTCTTTCACCAGAGACTTTGAGTTTCAGTGGAGAGAATGGTTTTTTTACTTGGAGAAAGAAAAAAGAGGGAGAGGAAATTGACTGGGCTCGCGGGGTGATGGGCCGGGTTTGTGGTTACTGATGGAAACCTGGAGAAGTGTGCAGGCTACATCATTCTTCCTTTCAACAGACTCAGAGCGTCTGCCCTGGGCCAGGAACTTCGCCTGACCTCTTAGATGAGGTGTGTGTCTAGAATTTTTCCCCTGAAGGGAAGAGGACAATCCAGAAGAGTGGAGTGGGAGTAGGGGAGTGAACTACCCTCCTACAGTACCATGTCCCCCTCCTCACTGAGGGTCTGCCTGTTGGTCCTCACAGGAATCTCTGAGATGGGCATTATGGTTTCCATTTTCAGACATCAAAACAAGAGCCAAACCCAGGCCTATGAGTGCCAGAGCCTGTGCCCTGAACACGGACTGGTTAATATAATTCTGATGTTTTTAATGTTCTGGAATTTTCTTGGTTCATTTCCTTTAGTTTTGCTTTGCTTTTTAATCAAGTTAAATGTCAGATTCAAATGTTGTTGTGGTGCTTCAATGAGGTGATCTGTCAAGGACCTAGCACAGTCACCAGGTAGGTATCAAATGGTGGGTGCTTTTGCTTCCCATCCATCGGGAAATGCCAAGCTGTCCTGTCTGCATCATGCTAATGAAGACAAAGAAGATGGGTTCTGGCTTTGGTCACACGTAGGCCTGAGTTTTATAGGGAAAGAGCACGAGGGAGGCATTGAGAGGAGAGGCTGGGGTAGGGGTGGAGTTGCCTGTCCTGCACCTGCAGCCCTCTCCCCTATGCTAAGACCATATAGGACTCTGGACTTTGCTCAGTTCCCAGCATTGAGAAGGGGGACCGTCCCTTCACAAGGTACACAAGCTCTTCCCTCACCTCCAGGACTGTCTGAAACCAGGCCAGTCCTGGGCAGAGAAACCTGGAACCTGGAAGAATCTGAGTCCTAGTCCAATCCAGGGCAGGGTTTTCCCAGAGAGCCTTAATTAAGGCTTCCTGCGAGCCTGTGACACCCCAGCCTGTCGTGGTGGTGGCGGCATGGCTGCCAGGAAGTTTTCAGAGTTGGCATAAGAGGGCCAGGCTAAAGCCAACAGAGAAGGTCTGTGAAGACACCAGTTAGCAGTGTCACAGTGTCTGGGAAAGGGAAAAGGATCTGGGATCTCACCTTCCTTCTTCCCTCCATTCATCCAACCAGCATCTGTTGGGTGCTCATCAGGTGTCATGCATGGGCTGTTTAAGGGCCCATCCCTTAGGAGCTGCCAGTCTAACAAGCTTTAGCAAGAAGGCCAAGACTCCCAGACAGAAAGACTCTTTTCTGCCACATGAGAAGAGTGCTTTTTTTTTTTTTTTTTGTAGAGACAGAGTGTCAAGTTATTGCCCTCAGCAGAATGCTGTGGCATCACAGCTCATAGCAGCCTCCAACTCCTGGGCTTAGGCGATTCTCTTGCCTCAACCTCCTGAGTAGCTGGGACTACAGGTACCTGATGCAACACCTGGCTATTTTTTGTTGCAGTTTGGCCAGGGTCAGGTTTGAACCCACCACCCTCGGTATATGGGGCTGGTGCCCTACTCACTGAGCCACAGGCGCCACCCAGCACCCCCCCCTTTTTTTTTTAAGAGTTTCACTATGTTACCCTTGGTAGAGTTCTATAGTATCATAGCTCACAGCAACCTTAAACTCTTGGGCTTAAGCGATTCTTTTGCCGCAGCTTCCCAAGTAGCTGGGACCATAGGCACCTGCCACAATGCCCGGCTATTTTTTTGTTGCAGTTGTCATTGTTGTTTAGCTGGCCCAGACCGAGTACAAGCCTGTCAGCCTGGGTATATGTGTCTGGTGCCCTACCCACTGAGCTACTGGTGCTGCCCAAAAGAGCACATTCTTCAAGGCAAGGGGGCAGAAGTACATAGAGATGTTCCCAAGGTGTCACATAGATGATGGCCTTGGTGCTCCCCTACTGCAGGGGGGCAGACAGGATGCCAAAATGTCACTGAGGGGATGGGAGGGTCAGGAATTTGGATACATGTCTCTGCCTATAGGGGCGGGCTTGAAGGGGAATTGGCAAGAAGCAGTGTATGGGCAGGGTCCAAGGGATGGGGGGGGGCAGTCCGCCTGCCTTCTTTCCATTCCTTACCTTGGCAGTGTCCTTTTCTGACCATGATGTAGCCCTGATCACACTCGCAGTGGTATGAGCCCTCCGTGTTGGTGCACTGCCCCCCAGCGCACACTCCTGGCTGCTCACACTCATCTACATCTATGAACAGACAGAAAAGTCCTGAGTCACAGCTGGCCTGGAGGGGGTCCTGGGGCATCACTTCAGAGTCCAAGGACAAGGGCATCAATGTTGAGGCCCGAGTGGGGAAGGCATCCTTGCTGTAGCCATATTGGCTGGATGGGCTCTGAGTCAAGCCTGAGACCATCTAGCTCAGGCCCCTCCCTGGGAGGAGGCAACTCTGAGGCCCAGGGGAGTCTTCTCAATGTATCCTCACACTAATGTGAGGGCTGGTCTTGAGGTCAGGTGGCAGTCCACATGGCATGATTATGAGCGTTAGAGGAGGAGACCAGGAGGCAGGGCCGAGACCCAGAGGCAGGGGCTTACAGAGGGGGGCAGGTATTAAAGCAAACAACCTCCAAGCAGAAGCTAATTAGAAGAGCTGATGACTGCAAGAACCAGCTATCTCTGTCACCTGAGAAGAACTTTGGTTAATTACAATATCGTTTACATTATGGTTTTTAAATTTCTCTGCCCTTGACAGTTCTGAGATAAACTATATAAAGTACGAAAATAGGAAGGAACGTAACTCTAGGAATCACTACTCAAATTCTTAGTAAAACCCAACCCCTTGTTCTTGAATATTAATCCCCTTAATTAGGAAGACATCAAAAGACCAAAACCCCTCTCCCTCCCCAGGCAGCTGCTTTCACTCTCCTTCCAAGAGTGTACTTTCACTTACAATAAAAAGCTGCTGCTTGCCTAGCTTATGCAGTGCTTCCTGAAATTCTTTCCTTGGTGATCACCAAGACCTTGGAAAAACCTCCACTTTGAGGCAACTGACATGAGGAGACCAGCAAAGGCCCTACTTGGCCTCAATTCATCCCACTTGGGCTTGCTCCTAGAATTCTTTTTTTGTTGTTGAGACAGAGTTTCATTATGTCACCCTTGGTAGAGTGCTGTAGCATCACAGCTCACAGTGATCTCCAACTCTTGGGGTCCTTAAACTACGGCCTGTGGGCCACATGCAGCCTGCCTAGGACATTTATCCGGCCCGCCAGGTGTTTTTGCCGCCGCTGCCTGTCCTGCTTAGCAGCCAACTCATCCTGGGATCCACGGTCCAGTCCTCCAAAGGTCTGAGGGACAATGAACTGGCCTCCTGTTTAAAAAGTTTGAGGACCCCTGGAAGTGATTCTCTTGCCTCAGTCTCCCAAGTGGCTGGGACTACAGGCACCTGCCACAATGCTCGGATATTTTTTGTTGCAGTTGTCATTATTGTTTTTAGTTGGCCTAGGCTGGGTTCAAACCCACCACCCTTGGTGTACGTGGCTGGAGCTGTAACCACTGGGCTACTGGCACCAAGCTGCTTCTAGAATTCCAAGCATACTGGTGCTCCATAAAGGCTCTAAAGCCCAACCTTGGTCACGTCACTCTTCTGCTTAACCTCTGCCAGGGCTTCCCCCTACCTCCAGTCCTGCTGCAAAGTGGCCTGTGAAGCCTTTGGCACCTGGGCTCAGCCTTGCTGTATTTGCTAGTTAGCATGTGCTTCTTGGAAGAGCCTCAGCTATAGCACATCTCACTGGTCAGAACCTCCAAGACTTCACTTGTGACAATCTACTTGGAGTGTCATCCCTCACCTTGATAGCCAGCAGATCCCTACTCTCATTTTAAGGACTGTTTAATGTATCAACTCTGGGTCTTGTAGCCACGCCCCATTTCCTGCCCGGCAGTCAAATTAATCAACACCTCACCTTCCAGCCACCCACTAAAAGCTGAGACTGATTCAAACACTTCAGAGTCCCTGTGCCGATTAAATGAGATGATCCAGGTGAAGAGCTTAGCACAGTGCCTTCTTGGCACAAGGTAAACACTAAAGAAATGTTAGCTGTTATTATTATTCTAGCATTAAACCTACCCCATAAAATCCAAGCTCCTCAATCTAGCCTGTAAGAATTTTCACAAGCTCACGCCTGATTTTCTCACTTCATTTCCTGCCTCCCACACTCCTCCTCACCTCGGCCACACAGGACCTGCTTCTGAGCTTTTGTCTGTGTTGTCCCGCAGCCTGGAGTGGCTTCCTACCCACCACTGTGACTTTTTCTCACTCGTCTCTCAGCGAGGCTAAACTCTTCCCTCTAACCCAAGTGCCCCTTTCCAGGGTTCCTTGGGACCCAGCCCTTAGCACAACTATTCATTCACTCTCTTGCTGGGAACATGCCTGATTATCTCAGTCTCCAGCGCCCATCACAGAACCCCAATAAGTGCTTATCAAAGGAACTGAATAATAATCATTTGTTGTGGACAAAGTTTTCATCTGGACACTATGTCATAAAACTCCTGTGCACAGCAAAGCCACCGGCAGAAGGTGTAAAATGCACACTGCTAGGCCTGTTCAGAGATTCTGGCCCAGCAGTGCTGGCAGGTCCAGGAATCTGCATTGTTGTAACTCTTCAGATAGTTCTGAAATAACTGATGGTTGCTTTGAGGTCTATTCCTGCCAGGCGCGCTGGCTCAAGCCTCTAATCCTAGTACTCTGGGATGCTGAGCTCAGGAGTTCGAGACCAGCCTGAGCAAGAGTGAGACCCTGTATCTACTAAAAATAGAAAAACTAGCCCGGCATGGTAGTGGGTGCCTATAGTCCCAGGTAATTGGAAGGCTGAGGCAAGAGGATTGTTTGAGCCCAAGAGTTTGAGGTTTCTGTGAACTATAATACCATGGCACTCTACCCAGTGTGACAGAGTGAGACTCTGTCTAAAAAAAAAAAAAAAAAAAAAATCAAATCTCTTGATGGGAACGTGACGAAGACCCCAATCCATTAACCGTGGGGCCAGGATGACTGCCTGATAGATGGTGCTAGGAAATCAGACTCATTCTTTGGAGAAAAATGGAAAAAATAAAGGTACTTAACATCCATGCAAAGATGGACTCCAGACGGATTAAAATATACCTTAAAAGTTAAAACTATAACCTTAACAAAAGAAAGTATAGGGGAATATCTTTGTGATTTAAGGGTAGGGAGAGACTTCTTAAATAAAGCCCCCAAAACATAAAAAATAAGGTCAAAAGGTGAAATCCAATACGTCAAAATTAAGGATTTCTGTACAAAGAAGGATATGTGGGTGAGGTTAATGGACAGAGAACAAAATGGGAAAGGTGTAATCACTAAACCCACCCTAATACCTAGAATATGTATGTAAGGGACTCTGAAGAAGCCACACGAGAAAACAGCAACCTCCATTGGGAAACTGAGCAACAGACAGGAACAAGAAATTTACAGATGAGGAAACCATGGGATAATGTACAGACACTTACACTTACTAGTGAATATTTACTTAGATATTTAGTATGTAAACTATATTTAAATTCATTTATATAGTACAAACTAATAATTTATATTAATTATATAATTATTTAAATAACTTGAAAACAAATATTGAATCCTTGAAATAACAAGATACCACAAATGAGACCGGCAAACTTTAGGAAGTGGGTGTTATCTCAGATAAACCCTCTTTAAGGGGCAGCCAAGTCCTATGGGGAGAAGCACTTGACAGCTGACCTCAAGCTGTTGGAGCTGGCAGAGACATCCGGGTCACCCAGGACAGCACATGGTGGAACCCCTTGTCTAGGCCAGTCCTGGAGACATGGTTCCCTGCAGCAGCCACTGTGCGTCCTGGTCCAGTTCCCCAGGCGGGGTCAGTTGGACTCTGGAGAAGTCCCCTGCCCCCAGCTTCTCTCCCAGCCTTTGTGCCTGCTCAGAGCACTGCTGCCCGAGTCACCTCCTGAAAGCCAGCTGACCGAATCACCACCCTTCTGCTCACAAACCTCTACTGGCAGCCACTGCGTGTGGGACAGCATCCAAGCACTTCAGTCTGGCACTAGAGACACTTCACAAACTGGCTTCAAATCCTGCTGCTTTCTCCAAGTCCCCCTGCTCCAGGCACACGGAATCTGTCATTATTCCCAGAGCATGCCAGGGCTGTTCACCACACAGGTCTCTGCAGAAATGGATCTCATTCCCTGGAATACCCCTGCCCTCACCTGTGCCTTCCATTCCTAGTCCTAACATCCCATGGGAAGGAAACATGTTGTTGGAAGCAAACCGTACTTTGGAGTGATGTGATTCTCTCTCCAGCTCTGCCACCACAAGGTGCGAGTCTCTGGGCATTTCTCTTCATCTCTCTGAGCTCCAATATACTCAACCATAAAATGGAAATAAGCATTTCTACTGCATGGAGTTGGGATGATGAACTTCATGCTCAGGACAGGGCTGGCATATAATATGTGCTCATTAAATGGTAGCAGTTATTATTCAGCCACAGCTCAAGCACCACCCTCGGGGAAACCTTCCCAGATTCTCTCACACAGAACCAGTTGCTTCGTCGTCTAGATTCTACAGTATTGTGGCTCTTACCTCATTCATCTCAGCACCCGCAGAGCTTGGCACAGTGTCTGGGACATAGGTACTCAACGCTTGAGTCCCCAGTGAATGATGTGCACGATTCTCCCACTCTGCTGTTAAGTTGGTAGCCTGTCTCCCCTACTTCTCGCCCTCCCATAATCAAGTGAGGACCCGAATGGCTTTGGTTTCAGCAGACCAGATCTTTGGGGGATTAGAACCCAAGGGGACCCTGGCAGTGGGAGGATACAGAGCTCTCCTTATCTCCTTGGGAGGGGTCTGTGAGTGACTGCTGGGCTGTACTGGCCAGAACCAGCAACCTGAGCCCTGAGGACAGCCAGGGCCATTCTTGAGGAGAAGGATTCCAACTGGGTTATGAATCTGCTTGGAAAGTGCTGCTTTGCACTTTGTAAACTCACTCATAAAAATGTATGTAGAGTTCTCGGTATTATTAAAGGGCTTGTGTTGGAAGCATGTTTATTAGGAGTCCCTTAGCAGTGGGCCAGGCCTTCCCAGGGAAGTTCAGAGCCTTGCTGGTGTCTCTAAGCTGCTGGGGCCAGGGGCTCTTCTCTCGAAGGCACACCCACTCCCCAGCCTGACCATAGCTCCAGCTCATCCTCATGAGTCGCCCTCCTTTCCCCAAAGGAAAGCAGCTCTTACTACTTGGAGTTTGAGGACCTGGCATTCAGTCCCCATCTCCAGCCATGTCCCCTGCTCCTCTCAGTTTCTTGGCTCCAGCCACAATTCCTTGGGGCCTTTGAGTGCATTGCAGCTTTTTGGATGTCTACCTCTTCTTGTGCTCCCAGCATCAGGTCAGCTTCTCCCAGGCCCAGGCCAGAGTCTGGCTCTCTCTGCATCACTGTGGCTGGGGAACTGAGAGTGTCTGGTTCCTTTTCCAGCCCCACGAGACTGCAGGGCTGGGCCAGCATGTGTCCTCTCCTATGTCCAACCCAGGGTGAGGTGGACTTGGCTTACCTTGGCACTCCTGTGTGGCCCCAGTGGTGGTCAGTGTGTAGCCAGGGTAGCAGAAGCAGGAATAGGAACCCACGCGGTTGACACAGCGCCCTTTCCCCTTGCAGGGGTCCCGTAGACACTCATTGTCATCTGAGGAGAGGGAGGCAGGGAGGTAGATCAGGGAGGTAGCAGTGCCTTTATCTGGGCACTTACCAGCAACTGCCACACTAGGGGCTGGGCAGGGGATGGTGCTGTGTGGCAAGGAAGGAGTGAGGGAGCAGAGGAGGCCAGGACGATGATCTCTAATGATACAAGCCAAAAATTTGGCCCATCAGGCCCACTCAGGCACTCGGGGCCTGGGTGACTTCTAGTACCTCCTCCCGCCCCTGGTCCCCTTCCCCCGGTGGCCCTCTGATCACTTCTTTCTCCTTTAAGACCAAAGTGGATGTTTCTCCTTTGTATAAAATTATTGAGGAGAGAGGAATGAGGTTCACATTTAATGATTTGCCCTAAACTTCTCCCCAGGGATGGCTTTGGTGGGGACATTTCAATTGGCACAGCCCTTGGTCCGTTCTGCAGGGAGCAAAGTGGCCAGGTTGAAGGGTGGGCAGATCTTAGAGCAAAGGGCTTCCAGACACAGTCGGGGTGGCCTAGGGTGGCTTCCCACCCTCCTGGAGTCCTGGAGACTCATCAGATGGGGCTTACAGAAGCTGGCCTTCCCCTGAAGGTCAAGGTTAGCTTTGTCCACATGACTAGTCATGCTCCTCTTTTTTTTGAGACAGAGCCTCAAGTTGTCCCCCTGGGTAGAGTGCCGTGGCATTGCAGTTCACAGCAACCTCCAACTCCTGGGCTCAAGCGATTCTCCTGCCTCTGCCTCTGCCTCTGCCTCCCAGGTAGCTGGGACTACAGGCACCCACCACAACGCCTGGCTATTTTTTGGTTGCAGCCATCATTGTTGTTTGGTGGGCCCGGGCTGGATTCAAACCTGCCAGCTCAGGTGTATGTGGCTTGGGCCTTAGCTGCTTGAGCCACAGGCTCTGAGCCTTCTTCTTCTTCTTCTTTTTTTTTTTTTTTTGCCGCCACCTCCAGCATATGGGGCCAGCACCGTACTCCTTTCAGCCACAGGCGCTGCCCAGTCATGCTCCTCTTAAACTTACCAACCACCCAGGACTACTTGAATTTTGTACTGTCTGGGACCCTTGACTCAGTTCCCCAGCTCCTGCCTGCATCTGCCCCAGCCACCAAGTAAGCCCAGGATGCCCACATTAAAACCTGTGCAGTAGTTCTGGCTGGGGTGCAGCCGGTAGCCAGGGCTGCAGACACATCTGTATCCATCTGGAAGGTTCACGCAGGTTCCAGGGCCACAGATGTTGGCGGTTTCAGCAGCACATCTATCAATGCCTATAGGAGACAGAGCAAAGCAGAGTCATGGCTGGGTGGGGGTAGACAAATGCAGGTGAGTGGGGTAGGGAGTGTGGACTCCAGGGTACAGGGGTCTTAGGAGGTCAGACTTAGCCAGGCCTTCCTTTATCTATGGACAACATGGCTTGAAGAAGAGACTCCACAGATGTCTACCTGGGGCTCTGAGTCCCGCCCAGAACGGGGCTTACAGGAGTACACCCCCTAGCCAAGATCCAGTAGGCTCTAGGAACGGAATATGCAGTACACAGCCTCCCTCCTGAGACCCCAGCTAGGCCTCACTCTGAACACAGACCTGGCTCCCACCCTGTGCCCAGTGCCCCCTTCCTGCAACTCCTGCCCTGTTCCCTGGGACAGACAGAAGAACTGGTGATTAGGGTGCAAGAGAAAACCACCCTGGGAAATGAGGGGTAGGACTGGAGCCTACTGAGCAGGGCCTTAAATTCCACATAGAGACTGGCCTGTCTAGCAGTGGGGGTAGACTGGCGCCATCTTAGAAAGGCCACCCAGGTACCAAGACAGCAGATAAACCAAAAGGGGGCCAAACGGGGCCCAGAACCTGTTGAAATAATTTAATGAAGGTCTGCCTTAGGTGGTGGTAAGGGGTGAAAAGTGAGAAACAGTTTGGAGGCAGGCTGACCAGAACTCAGCTGAGGCCATTAGACAACAGAGACTCTAGCTTTTTGAACTGTATCCCTAATGCTAGAAAATTACCTGCCACTTAGAACCTGTTGAATGAAAGAATAAAAGAAAGATGCTTTCAGCCCCTATGTCTGCCCTGAGGTTTTAGCCTGAAGCCCACATACCAGGACTCCCTGCAGCTCAGAGGACACTGAAGACCCAAGGGAAGAGGGTGGGAAGAGCAGCTGGTAGCACAGTGGGGCTAAGAGCATTTACTAGATTGGACTGACCTGAATGTGCACATGGGCCTTTTTGCAAGGTCACACTCTGCCCTGGCCTGGCTCCAAGTTTGTGTCAGCACCTCTCTCCCACACCCTTCCCACTCAAGGTGACTTGGATCTCCAGATCTCAGTGGTGAGGGTAAGAGAGCAGTGAGCTCCCAGAGAGGGCACACATGTGCACAGGCAGCAGCAGCAACAGCACCAGCCTTGCTTCCCTTGAACAGAGTCCCCAGACAATAAGTCTTTAAGGAGGGTACATTCCAGAGCCAGGTGGATGTGCCAGGGATCTCCCCCACGCCTGCTCCCTCTGCCCCATCACTGCAGCTAACCAGAGGGGGAGAGGAATGCAGGCTCAGTTAAACAACCTTGAGAAATAGAACCGTGTTCCTTCCCGAAAGTCAGCCCTTCCCGTGGGCAGCAGGCTGCCTGCTGCCAGAGTACTCCGCTGACTCAGGGTAAACAGCCTGGAAGGGCCGGCCTCCGAGGCTCTCATTCTACGTGCTCCCCATCCTGGACAGTGCTCCCCATCCTGGACAGAGCCCCCCTTCCCTTTTGCATGTTGGCCTGGAAGATCCCTGGCTTCCCCGAGACCTCTGAGTAAGACCCTCCTCATAGCTTCCTTCTCTTCCCCATACACGGGCTTGAGCAGCGCTCCAGACAGGGTTCCTGTTTTCACTAGGGGGACCTGGTGCTCTTCATAATAGGAGACTAGGGCCGCAGACCTGGAGACTGTGCATCTGGTTGGAGAGGTGAGGGAGGGATGTCACTCATGCCCCTGCCCTGGAGTCAGGGCTGGGCAGCCACACCTCACAGGGTAGAGTTCAGAGAGCCCCAAAGGGCTGGCTACAGCTACCTGGGGGGCCCAGAGTCATCAGCACATTGGTAGAAGGGGTCATTCGCTCTTCTTCCTGGATCCCTGGAGTTCCCTGTTCAGGTAGTGATGGCGTTGGTCTTCCCTCGGCATCCCCTGTGGAGGGGAGAGGGGAATAGGTGACCCTTCTGTCTCTCTACTGTTCAGACTCCCAAGAACAAGGGGTGGAGCCTAGGCTAGGTCACCCCCAGTGCTTCCTAGTCTCTTGAAAGTTTTAGCAAGTGCTTCCCCTTTGGTCTGTTTTATGTGGTCAGGGGTACCACAGAATTCAGAAAGACTTCTGTGGCTAGGAAACTATTTGTTAGTGCTCATGTGCCATACTGTTCATGACCTCCTCTGATTTGAGCCCATGGGCCGGCTCATGTGTAGCAACACCACGACTGGATTCAGGCCCTTCTCCCTCTCTCTTCTTTTCCCTGGGAGCTCCTAGGAGGAGGGACTCACCTGGGACCCAGGCAGGTACACGGGTGACACTGGGGGTGACCTGCACAGAAACAGGAGGTGGTCACTGTTGGCTCCTCTGTCACTCCCATGATGTATTTCCTTCCACCACACTCACCCCCACCTCTGGGCTTCCTGTCCAACTCACTCACTGGCTTTTTCATTCACTTCTAAGTATTGCTGAGTCCTTACTCTATGCCTGGCATTTATATCTGCTGTCTTAATTAACCTTCTCAGTTAGCTCACAATAGTAGGCTAAAATGATTAAATGAGCCCCTGCATGCACTATGCCAGCTCAGGGCTGGGCATATGGTAGAAAATCAGCACTTATGGCATCAATGCTCCTCTATAAGCAGCTCCCATGTCTCAGACAGAGTAGCCGAAGCTCCAGAAGTTGATTGGAGTGCCAGGGCCATAGGGCCAGTGTGGCAAAGCCAGTACCCATGCTGTACCTGGTGTCCCTCAACACAGCATGTGGATGGAGGTAGTAAAGAGGAGAAGAATGGGCAGAGGACGAAAGAGGCCCTGGGTTTGGCGGGTCTGTAAAGATAAGGGCTTAGCACTTTGGCCTGGGATGAAGCACTGAGTGCTCCAGGGAGAGAATAAGCCCACTGGGGAAATGGCATTTGGAGACAGTCATATACTTGGGTAAGAGGGGCAGGGGGCAGGGTAGGAACTAGCAGGCTGGTGAAGGAAGAAGCAGATGCACGCTTCTGGAATGTTTTTCTAGGACACCCAATTCTTCACAGGGGAATTTGGGGCACAGCGAAGGGAGCTGGATGCGCCTTTCTCAGCAAAGTGGTCTGAGGTTAGTCACAGCTCTGCCTCTGCTTCCCCACACACCACTCACAGAGGGACCTCGAGGTTTCAGCTAAACTGAATCAGAAAGTGCCAGATCCAGAATGAACCGGAACTAACCCTCGGCCTCACCTCCAGTGCTTACAGCTTGACTGGCAGCCAGGACCAGCAGGACAGGAACGTGTTCTAGTTCCTTTCTGAAGGGGCCCAACCCAAACAGGAGAAGGCTTGCACAGAAGCTGCCCCAGAAATGGTTGTTTGCATCACTTCCTTTGGGGTGAAACTCAGTCTTTGGATCTACCCTCCCACTTTGTCATCTCTCCACGTACAACCTGACAAATTCTCTATCTTTCTCCTTTTCCCCACCATGGGACACTGATCTGAGGTCTCAGTGGCTACCAGTTCTCACTCTATGCTGCCCAGCTCCCTAATGGGAAGGCTCACTCACCTGTCCAGCCTGGGAGTCGCCTGGGAAGGGAAAGGTAAGAGGGTGAGCTCCAGGAGAAGGGTCTGGCTGCCTTCTCTCCTCTACCCCAAGCCTGGGCAGTCCGCACCCCCACTGTGTCCCCAGCAGGGTCAGCAGCAGTGAGAGCACGACAGTTCTTACCTGCCTCTGCCTCCCCTACCCCCCCGTGGCCACTACAGGGATTGTCCCAGAATCCCAGTCTGGAGGGCCTGAGAGAGGCCTGCAGTGACTGGAGTCCCCCTTCTCTTAGGCTAGTTCCCCAATTCACCCTGCAGCCCACCTCCCTCGATGCCTCCCAGCCACACTGGTTGGTCCCTCAGACTCTTGCCCAGGGTTGGGCCATGAGAATAGTTCCAGGAAGGGTTGAAGATGCTTCCGGCTTGGCCAGTATCCAATTGCACATGAAACTGGAGATCTATCCTCACTTCCTGTCTATTCCAGATTCCTGGAGCAATTTTAGAAATCACATAGTTCCCCTGGCTCTAATATGCCAGGGGGCTCCTGCACTCAGTGTTACCTGGTCATGACTTTGCCACAGTTTTCCAAGACACTTTCCAGGAGAGCCTCAGTCTCCGCTATAGTTTCTCTCTAGTCCTGGGCCTCCTTGGTCCAGGAAGGGGAGCCAGGCCTAAGATCTGAAGCATACAGCCTCCCCAGGTCCACCTGCTAGCTCTTCAGGCCTACAGAGAGCACTAGTCCCTGTGTGGCCCGGAACAAAGCATGGAGAGGCCCAATCAGCAGGGTGGACCCTGCTGCTGCCCTCTCCCTCCTCTATAAGCAGCTCCCATCTTGACCCCAGCTGGGAGAGGAGGTGAATTAGGCCTTCCTTCCATGCCAGGTCATGACAGAAGATTCCCAGGGCTGAGTGCTGCTGCTCTAATCTCCCTTTCCTCATGACCCAGAGATGGGACTCTCAGGGACCCAGGATAAATGCTTGTGCCCCTTTGAGGTGCTGTAAGTGTAGGGGAAAAGGGAATCCCTTATGTATCTCCCCAGCTCAGATACCCTCATCAAGGGTGGTCCCAGCCTCAAGCCAGGTGTCTGTGGCTGCCCGGAGTGGCTGTCTCTCTGCTGGCCTAGGCAGCGTCCCACTGATCTTCTGCCCTTGCTCCTTCATGGGCCTGGCCAGCTCCTCCTCCTCAGCTTTCCTCATGGACAGGCGGATGTCTGAGCTGGAGTAGGTGTAGCCATGGCCAGCAGGGCAGATCTCCTTGAAGGCCTCTGCAAAAGCCGAAAGCAAGAGGACACTCTGAGAGAGCAACTCCTGCCGGAAGCCAGGGCCTCCTTTCCCTCCCCTTGGGAGATAACTGTGGCAGCCCGGAGGGAGGGAGCCCCAGATTGGGATAAGCACATGAACAGGGAAGGAAGACCAAGAGTTTTCTGGTTTCAGGGAGGTCTACCCAGGCCAGGGAATATGGCCACTGGTTCTGAGGAGGCCCCTTGGTGGTCAGAGCTGGGATAGAGGCAGAGGGTTACCTGTGCCAGGCAGGGGGCATTTCTCACACTTGCTGCCCCATGCTTTGCCCACACGGCTGCAGCAGCAAATCTGCTTGGTGATCCGCTGGGCCAATGGCAGGGCACAGGTGCCAGGCCCCAGGGACCGATAGCACAGCCCCTGCAGCATGGAGATGGCCTTGTCCGCTGCAACAGACATGGCACACGTGCATGGGTGAGCGGTCAGTGGGAGGGAAGGGAACAGACAGAGGGCAGGGGGCGGAGGTGTGGTGGCCACACGCATTTAGACAGGCCTGGCCCATGTCTCCAGCTGGAAGTTTGGGACCCTGCAAATGTTCTCAAGAACTTTAGGAGGAGTGTTTTGGCAACTGCTCAAGTCACTATTGGATGAGACCCCGGACTCCCCACTTACACATGGAGAACCTGAGAGCAGGAAATGAGGTCAGTTGCTTGTCTCCAGTGTATTTCTGCTGCAGGCCTGTGTGTGCTGGGGCTGAGTGGGAAGCAGAGTGCCCTGAGCACCATGGCCTTCCTGAGAAGGTGGGATGAGATGATAGCCAAAGGCCTGATGGGGAGCTTTGAGGGCAGGGACCTCCTCTTGGTCATATTTGTCACCCAGCACCCTCCACAGTGTCTGGTGTGCACAGATGCTCAGTGCAGGTGCCAGGCCCCAGTGACCTGTTGGATCCATGGATAGGTGGGTTGATTAATGAATCAATTGAACAGTGAATCAATGAATCAAAGTACTATGGATTGGAGTGAGTTTGAGCTATGCTTGGCTTAGGTCATAGCAATGCCACCACCTCTGCCCCTTTCTTGTACTTTGATAGAAGATATTACAGAACAGTCTGTTGTGTATTAGATGAGGAGGCCATGCCAGGTTGGAAGAGACTGGACTCTAAGGGGATGAGGGGTGGGGTGAAGAGGACACCAGGTAAGCTGAGGAATGAATCATCCTGAAGAAGTCCCAGTCAGGACCGAGACTTAGCAGACTAAGTTCAAATCCCTGCTCCACCATGAGCTAGGCCTGGGGTTAGGCAAACGCATAATTAATACTCCAGGCAATCCTTTAATAAAGGTCACTTGGCAACGAAGGGGCAGCTATGGCTCAGCTAGACACTAAAGCAAGGGTAGTATCATCTCTCCAGCATAAATGAGGCAACACATGGAGCAGAAGTGATTACACAAAAAACTAGAAGAAATAGAAAATATTAACCCCAAACTAGAGAGCCCCAGAAGAAATGCCTAATGCAAAAAGTGAAGTAGTAACCATCTCTTTGCCAGCAGGTTGGGCCAGTCTATTGTACATTAGGTCCAACCCTCCAGGCTAAGTAGCACACACCAGCCCTGAATATGGGGTAATGAGGTCTGGAGAAAATTACTGCTCTGGGCCTTGTCTGTGGATCCAGAGAGTCCCATCTTGCCTCCCAGCATCTCACAGCCCTGGTCCCCGCCAGCACTCACACACACAGCGGCTCCGGGATGGATCCAGCATGAGGCCAGGTCCACATGTGCACAGGTAGCTGCCCTTGGTGTTCACACACTCTGCATCCTTGCACAGGCCCAGGGTGGAGCATTCATTGATATCTGCAGGGTTAGAGGAGATGACCAACACCCACTCCATCCCCCACCCTGAGGCCTGCTGGAGGGGAGGGGCTGAGCAGACACTTTCAAATACTTCCTCCAAATACAAGGACAACAAAAAGAAAGCTGCTATTCACTAAGTGTGACTCCTCTCTCCGGGCCTCAGTCTCCTCACGTGTAAAATGGGGATAAGGAGAGTAACTGTCCGCTAGTGTTGTTAGAAGGATGAAATAAGATAAAAATTGCAAACCACTCAGTCCACTGATGACATGTAATAATGATCACAATATTAAGGACTAACATCATTGAGTACCTATTACATGCCACATGCTCTGCCAGGTATTTAAATATGATACCCCACTTAATTCTCACAAAACAGTTTTATCAAGTAGGTCCACATGTCCTCACATTAGTGAAGGAACTGAGGCTCTAGGAGTAACTGGTCCAGAGTCACTGAGCTGGTGGGTGGTATGCTGGGATGCAGATGGGGGCACAGGCAAAGGGGACTGTAGTTTGGAGGCTGGAGAACAGGCAGCCATATTCCTTTCATCCAACCTTCCTCCAGAGGTCCCTGAAGCACTGTGGCAGGGCCCAAGACCCTGGGGACATGTCTGCTTTGAGCTAAAAGGTCCCTGGCATGGAGGAGGCCAGAGATTGAAGGGGGTTACTGAAGGGTCTAGGGGAGAGGGGAGCAGGTGCCATAGCAAAGGTAGGCAGAGGCAGAGGTTAGGGGCCATGCCTCCAGGTCCTGGTGAACACCCCAAGCCACACACATGCCCCCAAGACTAGTGGATGTTCACGCTGTTCTTCAGACAAGGGAGCCAAGTTAGCTCCCTCTGCAATCTCAAAAATTTTCATGCTACAAACTTCCTCCTGCAGAGGAGAAATCCCAACCCTCATATTCTAAGCTTCAAGAAAGCATCCTGGTGATGACGCCTCCACTGCTAATCATGACGGCAGCAGAGATGATGAGCATGAAAGGTTTGTGAAGGGCACCCTCATGCAGCTCCAAGAGATAGCACAGGCAGCCCAGTGTCATCAGAGCCACCAGCACACCCACAGGGTTTGGGGGAAACTTGCACTGAGCTTGGGCACCAAGGGGAGCTACTCCTTGGCAGGAAGCCCCATTGGGGTGCCTGGGAGCTTCTGTGGAGAGCTAGGAGGGGGCACCAAGGCCTCCAAACTGTGGCCAGAGTGATGCCTCTAAACACAAATGTGACTTGTCTCTCTCTACGTGAGAAGCTTCTGGACTCCCCATCACCTCCTACAAGGAGCCCCTAAACATGGTATCTGAGGCCATCCATCATTTTCCCAAAGCCCATGGGGCAAGCAGGTGACTCCGAGGAGACACTGGCATGCTTGTGGCATCTCCTGTATTAACATAGAGGCCATGCATATAGTGCCCTCTCAGACACTCAAGGCACCCCCAAACTATTGCTTTCCTTATGCCATTTCCTCTGCCTAGAGAGCTTGCATCCCTGTAGCCAGCCAACCTGTACTCATTTTCTAAAGAGTATTGGCTTAGGTACTGCTTCTTCCAGGAAGGCTTCCCTGATTCTCCCATTCTGGGAAGGGGCTCCAAGCATGGGATCCCAGAGCACTCAGTGAGTCCATCCTTCTATCTAGAATACGTCACTCATTGCATAAAATTGTTTAGCTGTCTGTCTTCACCAAAAACAGGGACTGTGCCTCCCAGTACCCCTCCTCCAGATTTCTTCAGGAGAGAGGAGTCTGAGGAAGCCCTGAGTGGCCGGACTGTCTACCTGTGGGGCGCCAGGATGCAGAAGTGATCTCCAGCCCATGGATAAGGAAAGGTGCTTGAAAGAGTCAAAAGAGCGAGCCTCTAGCCCAGCCTAGTCGGGGCCAGGCTCCCATAGGAACAATGGTCTGAACTAGTGGACAGTGGATATTGGAAGAAATCTATATTTTGGCCCTTGATGGGCACAGCAGGGCTTTTCTTATCTAAACTGCCCCCAGTGACTTCCCCTTCTGACAGGTCACCCAATCTGGAACCCCAGGAAGGGAGTCTTCTTTCCCTTTCTGGCTGTGCGTTGAGGCAGTCGGAGGGAGGCCTAAGCAGCTTAAGGTGTCACCAGCTCAGGATGACACTGATATGTAGGATCAGAGTAGCACCTTTAGACAAAGCACCCAAAGAGGCACTTGGCCCATGTTCTAGGTGGCGGTGAGTGTAGATGGGGGAGGGAAGGGCTCCCTCTGTACTTCCCTAGACCCCCCAGAAGCAGCAGCCCCCATTTCTCCCTTAAGCTGGAGCTTAGAAGTGCCCAGTGGAGACCACTCCAGTGGAGACCACTCCAGTGGTGTCAAATCCTCCTCCTGCCTAGGGGTGGGGGGCATCCCCATACATCAGTAGTAGGCCTCATCATTTTCCCTTCCCAAGCCCAGCCCCAGTCATCCTACCTTGGCAGTGAGTGAGATTCAGTCTCTTATACCCCTGGGGACACTCCAGCTGGCCATTTTCAATCACTGGGGAGGCTGCAGAGTGAAGACACAGACAGGTCTCACTGGTTGGCCCTTGAGCTCTTCTGTCACCCATGCTGGGAGGTGGTGTGCAATCTGGACATTCAGCCCACCCTGCAGCTGAGAGCCTGGCCCCCCAAGTCATTGCCCTGGGCAGCTGCATCTCCCAGCTGTCACCAGTCTCCTCTCAGCCCACTTTGCTTTTATTAAAAATGATACTAAGTGAAATACGCTGGCACAGGAAGACAAATAGCCTATGACCTCACCTACATGTGGAATCTAAAATCAGTGAACCCACAGGAGTAGAGGTGGGGCCGGGGCCGGGGGCTGGGCAGTTGTTGGTGGAAAGATACGAAATTCCAGTTAGACGCAGGAGGAACAAGTTCAAGAGATCTATTGTACAACAGGGTGACTACAGCTAATAAGGATGTACTGTACACTCAAAGATCACTAAAAGAGTAGATTTTAAGTGTCATTGCCACAAAAAGAAAACTGAGTGAGGTAATGCACATGTTAATTAGCATGACTTCACAATACGTACGTATTTCAGAACATCACATTGAACATAATACATAGAGCTTTGTCAATTAAAAAAATTTAAATAGTAAGAAAAATATACTGACTATATACCTCATATGTGTAGTTATAATTTTTGTTTATTTGTTTGCTTTCTTTTTTTTTTTTTTTGAGACAGAGCCTCAAGCTGTCCCCCTGGGTAGAGTGCCATGGCTTCACTGCTCACAGCAACCTCCAACTCCTGGGCTCAAGCGAGTCTCCTGCCTCCGCCTCCCAAGTAGCTGGGACCACAGGTGCCCACCACAACGCCTGGCTATTTTTTGATTGCAGCCATTATTGTTGTTTGGCGGGCCCGGGCTGGATTTGAACCCGACACCTTACGTGTATGTGGCTGGCGCCCTAGCCGCTTGAGCCACAGGTGCCGAGCCGATACATCTTCTAAGGTGTGCCCCAGAGATTTCTTTGATGTCCCATGATATAAGCAGATAAAATACCTCTGGAATTAAAGCTTCTGAAACCAACCCTCAACTGATGGGGAAAAGAGCTCCAGGGTTCCATTTTCCAGAGAATAATTCTAAAATGCATGATGCACAGAGGCCCTGCTGAAATGGACTCCCATCATTTCATAATGCGCCTCACATTAGCTTGTTCCCTTGCCTGCTCTTACCCCCTGCCCCATGATTATCTCATCACCAGGACAGTTTCCCAGGACATCTCACAATTAACTGTAAGTTCTACTCCAATATCCCGTTTCTGGTTGTCATAGGTTGTCTGGTCACCCTATATGATTACTTTCCAAATATTCTCATCTTGGACTCTGCTTTGGGGGGAACCCAAACTAGGACACATAAGTAATGCTGGGGAATAAGTCCTGTCCTTAGGACCATCAGAGCTGAAATCAGTTGAAATGATAAGCTATGACTAGCTGTGGCACCATGGGCAAGTTACTTATTTCTATAAACTTTAGCCTCTTTACCTGGAAAGTTGAAATACAAATCTGCCATTAGTAGACAGAGCTATCCATTCACCCCCTTTTCACAGAGAAATAACTCCAATTATTATCTGAGCACATGGCTGCCCAGAAGGAAGGTTACACTTTTAAGTATCCTCTATAGCTAGGCACACCTATGTGACTAACTTCTGGAAAAGCTGAAAGCAAAAACATGGAGAGACAGATTCCAGAGAGCTTTCTTGGGACACATCTAATATATCCCCATGACACTCTTTCTTTCATCTCTTTATTCTTGCCGCTAATAAGAAGGAAGAAATGAAACTGCAGTGGCTCTTACCTATAATCCTAGCACTCTGGGAGGCTGAGGCAGGAGAATCACGTGAGCTCAGAAGTTCAAGAACAGCCTCAGTAAGAGTGAGATCCCATCTCTACAAAAACTAAAAAAGCTAACTCAGTCTTGTGGCAGGCACCTGCAGTCCCAGCTACTCAAGAAGCTGAGGCAAGAGGATCTCTTGAACCCAGGAGTCTGAGGTTGCTATGAGCTAGGCTGATGCCATGGCACTCTAGCCTGGACAACAGAGTGAGATCCTATCAAAAAAAATATGCAGACAAGATATCTAGAACTCTAGTAGCCAAATTTGAGCTATGACATGGCCTGGGCTATAAAGATAAGTGAGCAACAAAATAAAAGCTGCCCAGGTACCTGAAACTCCCTTTACCCATTGCATCAGAACCACCATGATAACATCCCCTGAATGCAAGCTTGTCCAATAGGGGAAAAAGAAATTTATGTCTTGTTTGTATCTTTGCTATTCAGAGGTGGGGGAATGCCAATATTACTCTCAGCCAACTTTAATCCTAGTTCAAATACTAGCTTTTTCCATTTTTGTGGAGATTAAAAGAGATTTAGTGTGTAAACCACTTCACATGATGCAGAGCACATAGTTGGCATTCGTTGTGGACCCCTTCAGCTGCAGTGGTGGGAGTGATGGGGGAAGCAGTGAAGCAAGTTCAGGGGACTCAAATAAGAGCAATTTTCCATTGTCTTTCCTTCCTCAGCTCTGGCTCCACTCAATCTTTCCAGTCTAGTCTGACACTCCTCCCCCTCCCTGAGATGCACAAGACTATATGTAGCTCATCATTTCCTCAAATATATGCCCATTCGTCCAAGTAGCTAGATGGATTCTATCCCCTCTGCCTGCATAGCACTCTCTTTTTATTTTGTCAAATTGTAACTGTGTACATTAATGCATTTATGGGGTACGATGTGCTGATTTTATACACAGTTTGGAATGCTTATATCAAACTGATTAACACAGCCTTCACCTCATTTATTTGTTGTGTTAAGACATTTATACTCTACTCATAATAGTTTTGATATGTACCCCTGCATTGTGCACAATAGGTGAGATCCCACCAATTACTCTCCCTCCTCCTGGCCTCACCTTCCCTCCCCTCTTTCTCCTCTTCCCTCCTTCATTCTGGACTATAGTTGTGTTTTATCATTCTTAAGAAACTGTTGATGATCACATATTGGTTTCATAATAGTACTGAGTGTGTTGGATACTTTTTCTTCCATTCTTGAGATACTTTACTAAAAAGAGGATATTCCAGATCCATCCATGTAAACATAAAAGAGGTAAACCAAAAAATCATTTTACAACAAAGATATTTGCACCAGAATTTTTACTGTAGCCCAATTCATAATTGCCAACTCATGGAAGTAGCCCAAGTGCCCATCAACCCATGAATGGATTAACAAATTGTGGCATGTGTATACCATGGAATATTATGCAGCTATAAAAAGATGGGGGACTTTGCATATTTTATGCACAGCACTCTCTTATCTGCTCTGCAACTTCCCTCATCCAGGGAAGGATGAAGCACTCATTTCCATGCTTCCACAGCACACCACGCAGTGCACTGCCACTACCCCACCCCCACCCCTGTATAGCATTCATGACATTGGGCTCCCATTCTCCTATCTATCATCTGATACGTATCTTGCAATTTTGTAGCCAGTCCAAATTTTATTTATATAGTAGGAAATACAATACAATGTGCCATGATCATATTGTACTATCTTTTGTAAAACATGTTACCTCCAAAACCTAGTGAGCAAAGCCTCTGATTAGTGAAATCCTTTGAAAGGACTACAATTCTGAAAATGTGCAAACCTGTTAAAAAGATTGGCTTTGGGAAGGAAACCCGGGGGATGACAATAAAATGGCTTGCTGTTACAGGTTGTCCAAGTAGTGTAAATCACTATAGGAGAGTGAAGGCTTTGCTCAAGGGCACACGGGTAGTCAAATTCTGAGCTGAATTTGTAGCCAGCATTTTCTGATGCCAACGATAATATTACATCATAAGTCTGCATGCAGGGCAGCTCACATCATCATCACATAATAATAATAATGATAAGAATGACAACCAGAGCCAATATTTATTGAACATGTATTATGTGCCAGGAAAGATGCTAAGCACTTTGTCATGAGTACATATTTCATTTTGTTCTCACTCTATGTACATGTATATGACACAGACTCTTTCTCTCTCCGTTTTACAGATAAACAGATCTGGAAAGCTTAGTGACTTGCCTGAAGTCAGAAAAAGAGTGAATGGAAACTCAAATGCAGACTCAGCGAGCACTAAAGCAAGACTTCTCATCACTTTGCCATCAGGTGTTTCCCTGGATATAATGCCCAGCTCAAATTCAGTTTCATTTTTAAGACTGGAAAAATTATTTTTCCTTAAGGCCACAGTATTTTATTAGGTCAAGAGCCCCCAGGCTCAAAACTAGCATAAGTTAAATACAAATCATATGGCATTTAATGTGTTAACCTCCTCCAGGAAGGAGTATAAGCTCCCTCCCCTCTGTTCCCTCAGTACTGAGCACACCCATCTCTTAGCCACTCACCATACTGTATTACAGTTATTAGTTTAAATGTCTGTCTCCCCTACTTGTCTGAATGCCTCTCCTCTTGAGTCACACTTTGCATTATGTGTCTTTGTTTGTCCAAGGCCTGGTAGAATGGCTTATACATATAGCTATTTAGTAAATTTAGTAAATAATGCTGTGCAAAACAATATAAGCTTCTTGGATTGGCATGAGCCTTGGTATCCTCACCTGTAAAATGGGGAATGTTCTCCATTCCCATTCTTTGATGTCAAGCAATGATTAAGGCTTCATGAGCCAATACATGCGGGCAATTGACACTTCATGAGCCAATACATGTGGGCATTCCCCTCTTGGGAAAATGCTACCCTATTATTATAAGACACTATTAAAAAGGGACCAGAAAAGAAAATTCCTGCTGTCTTAACATGATCCAGCTGCAAGAGACAAGTTGTCATTACAACAGTGGAAAGTTATTGCCTCTAGTCTAGAAACCAGCACGTTGGCCTGCAGGCCCAGGATGCAGTCTTCCTTGCGTATCACTGTAAACTCCAACCATGCTGTGCAAATGCACGCTATCCCTGTGTAGAGGAAGCTGTCATTGTGTCTTACCACCAGGTATACAATCGCTGTCTGGTGGGCACATTGCCAGGTTGGCCATCTGTGTTGTGCCTGGTTGCTAGGGCACAGACAGGGAGCTATGGAGTGTCTTGCTTTCACCCTAGCCACAAAAAGCCTGGAGCAATGACAAAGGCTGCTGAAAGCACTGACGTGCCAAGGAAATGTACATATTTGGCTGAATTCACAGAACTGCCATCGAAGCCTGGCTCAGAATGCAGGGAATTGTGTCCAGGATCTGTAGTCATGGGACCCTGGATAGACATGTACTTCTCTCGACATGTAAAATCCTTCCTTATAAATAAGATAAACCCCAAGTTCAGTATTTTCCAAAGAGTATGTGCACTGCTGGCAGTATATGAAATGTTTATGGGCATTACATGGACAAGCTTCTAAACCTTTTAGCAGTTATGAATTGTTATAATGTGAGATAGCAATTATATCAAACATTTAATAACACTTAATAATTTTGAATGAATGTAAAGAGAATAGTAGAGTTTTTAAAGTTTCTTTTCTTTTTGTTTTGAAACTTTTTTAAAAGAAATAATCAACATAAGAAAATATGAGTGGATATGACAGAAACTGTGAAGTTAGAGCACAAATGACTGGGTTTGAGCGAGTTGGATGGGGTGGACGTTTCTAGCATTTGAATCTGCAATTCTGTCACCAATAGCCAACTGGGAAAATTATATGGATGATGTAGGCAAAAGTTAATTTATTCTGAAAGTGACTCAATTTATATAGGCCAAGTCCAAACATTTTTGAACATTTGCAGGACAGCAGGCATTAGGTAGGATGTTGTGAGTGTAAAGACAAAGGAGATCGGATTTAGCATGGCCTAACACGAGACACACCTGGGAAAATAAATTTTAGTGTGATATTTATAATAGTATGAAGTAATCTGGGAGCCAGAGAGAGAACACCAGCCCTGCCTGGAAGAGAGAAAAAGCCAAAGCATTCTCTGCAGGGGAGGTGAAGCCTAAGTAAACATTATCTGAGTACGAATGAAGAAGAAGACATTCCAAGTCAAAGGAAAAACGTGAGAAAGTAAGCGTTGAACTGCAAATCTTATGGACAAATTATGTTTTCTCACTCTATGTTCTATATGCAAATACAAGGTGCCGTGTAACAGTTTTGCGTGCTTTATAAGTGAGACATCCAGGTGTTGGGTAAAGTTATAGACAATTCCCAATCTCAGGTTCTTTCTACTATATCATACTGTATTTGCCATTCATCTGGGAAACCTCACCAATGTGCATGTATGAATGCTTGCTGTGGTTTGATTAGACCCCCCCCAGTCCGTGTCCTGGGAAACTTAATTTCCAAAGCAACAGTGTTAAGAGGTGAGACCTCTAAGCAGTGATTAGGTTGGGAGGGCACTGCCCTCATGAATGGATTAATGTTGTTACTTTGGAAGAAAGTTTATCATGAGAGTGGGTGCTTTATAAAAGAGAGTTTAGGACTCTGTTGTTCCCTTTTGTGAGCTCTCTCACCATGCGATGCCTTCGTCCATGCTGACTCCAGTACCTCACCATATGCAGCCCTAGTCTGATTCCCCAGGCTCTGGGAATTCCTACTCTTTATAAATTATCCAATCTCAGAAAGTCTTTTCTAGTGGCACAAAATGGACTAAGACAACGGCATTCCCAACTTATTTAATTCTTAACCCACTGAGCATGAAATACTCATCAACCAAAGAAGGAATAATGAGTTCTGCTTCTTAAAGGTATCTCCCATCCCAGGCAATTCCTAGACTTCATATTACTTCACTATTTTTTAATAAAAAAACTCAGTAGAATAATTTCCCAAAATATATTGTTCTAGTTATTTCAGGCAGAAGTCACAAAATTACAGGAACGCTCCCTCTTGTTCCCCTGCCAGTTTCTATATAAACACATTCTTCAGAAGGAAAGACTGTAGAACAGTGGTTCTCAACCTGTGGGTCATGACCCCTTTGTAACAATGAAAATACACCCTGTACATCAGATATTTACATTACGATTCATAACAGTAGCAAAATTACAGTTATGAAGTAGCAACGAAAATAATTTTATGGTTGGGGGTCACCACAACATGAGGGAATGTATTAAAAGGTTGCAGCATTAGGAGGCATTAGGAAGGTTGAGAACCACTGCAGTAGAAAGATTCTTTAAAATGTTATTAGAAACAGGATACGAAGGACGCACGTGGGCTCTTGATGCTGAATGATGGTATTGATTAATAAAGCCCTGACATTTGGAAATTCACAGTCGGGGAATGCTTCTTAAGAATTTTACTCTGGTGAGGACACTTAATCCAATCAACAAGACATCTAAGATTCCTCCTCTTTCTCTTTCAAGTTTTAATGTGAATGACCAAAACAAAATACCAAAAATTATCTACATTAGACTTTTAAAAACAAAAGGCTAACATAAAAATAACGTGGCTACATTTTTGTTTTTCCTATCCAAACATCAGCTGTTCTCAGTGAAACCAGATCTTGGCTACTGACTTTGGATAGGCGCATGTCACACATAGGAACAGGAAGGAACTGCATGGAAGCCAAGTGTGAAAAATGTTGACCTGAAAGAATGGAAAATCCAAGGAGGAAAAGAATAGTCAGGATCTTCACGTAAACAAAGAACATTTTCAGCCTAAAGGAAGAGTCTTACAGCAGAAAATTCAATCTAGGGCAGGTTATGATGAAAATACCAAAAAATACTATGAATTTTGGAGCCAGGCAGGAAGGAATTTTAATTCCACTGTGTCATTTAACAGCTGTGCTACTTTGAGGCTCTCCTTTGTCTCAATTTTCTTATGGGTGAAATGGGGCTTGTCTCAGTCCATTTGTGTTGGACTGAGTAATTTATAAAGAAACTGTACTTACTCCTCACAGTTCTGGAGGATGGGAAGTACAAATTTGAAGATCTGGCATCTGGTGAGGGCCTATGTGCTGTGTCATCCCAGGCTAAGTGAAAGGCCAAGAAAATGTGGCACACAAGAGTGAGAGAACAAGAAAGCAGAAGCCACTTTATTACAACCCACTCTCGCCATGACTAACCCACTCCCACAATAATGATATCAATTCATTCATGGAGGCAGAGCTCCCATGTCCTGGTCACCTCTTATGGGCCCCATCTCCCTACAGACTGTTGCCACAGAGATCAAGTTTCCAACAAGTGAACTTCAGAGGACACATTCAAAGTACAACAGGGTTCATGGTATGTACCACAAGATCACTATTAGAATTACAGTACAAATTCAGAAGAACTTGGTGGCAAGAGACAGTGGGTGCTAAATCAGTAATCCCCAAACTTTTTGGCACCAGGGTCTTATTTCATGGATGACAAATTTTTCCACAAACTGGGGATCATGTGGGTAGGGGGAATGGTTTCGATATGATTCTGCAAACAATTGATTTATTATCATCTCTGCACTCAAACTCTCTGTTAATGATAACCTGTATTTGCAGTGCTGCTTCATCTCCACCTCGGATCATCTGATATTAGAGTCTCATAAGAAGTGCACAACCTAGATCCCTCACTGCTCCTATGGGAATATAACGCCACCGCTGATCTGAGAGAAGGCAGAGCTCAGGCAGTGGTGCATACGACAGGGCACAGCTGTGAATAGAGGTGAAGCTATGCTCCCGTACCTCTCACCTGCTGAGATGTGGCCTAGTTCTTAACAGGCCACGGACCACTGCCAGTGGCTACTGACATTTGGTTGTGTGAGGGCTATACGAGATTCTGGATCTCTCCATCCATAGTTTCGTTTTAGTTGTTTTGCTTACTGAGAAGTATCTCCTTCATGCTGACAGGTAATTGCTTTTTGGTCTATTTATTCTGTATCTGGCCAAATTCTTTAAATTGCCTTATGTGTTTTAATTTTACTTTTGTTAATTCTTTCTGATTTTTCAGACATAAAATCATGTGACCTAAAATAATGCATATCTGTTGCCTTTCTTTCAAATATTTACAACTTTTTTTTCTTCTTGAATCATTGTCCCCTTGTTGTATTTTAATTACTTCAAATGAGACAAGGTAAATTTCCTTTGGAATTTAATAAACAACACAAGGACATGACTGGTACTCTAGGTTTTTATTGTGCTAAAAAGGACACATTCTCATTTTTCTTTCCAAAAGGTACATCTGTCAACAGCATCAAATCTAAACTGCAGCATATCTGTGCCATTGGGCAGCAACCAATTCTGGGGCATTGGAACAAAGCCATAGAGTGGAGATGCTGCTATGTCAGAGCAGGGTTGGGTTTTGCCTGGGGAATTTTGTTTCACAACTTAGTTGAAGAAAACTGTATGTGGGCATATCTATCTTCTTGGATTAGAAGTGTGAACAGCCTCAGGGCTCGAGACAGCTTCCTGGCCTCTGTTTTTAGGTCCAAGAAACACAGTGCTGTTAAATAAAGAACACTGTGAAGTAAAATGAAGAAAAGTGTAAGGCTCGTGAATCAAATTCAGCATATCCTTCAGAAGAGCAGGGTCCACACCACAATCCATTCTCATATGAAGGGGTGTTTCAGAGAAATGGATTCTTAACCTATGATTCCCTCTGCCCTAGAAGAATTAAGCCTCTTATCTTTAGTTTCCCATAACTTCTGGACATATTTATCCCCCTACAGCCAGCAAAGAAAACTTTATAGCATTCACATATCACCAACATTTATGTTTCTTTATACAAAATCTGATAATTAAGTTCATGAACTCATCCTAGAAATAGTGATACATACCTCGTTGCTGAATATCACTATAGTCACTGTCAAAGCCCTCCCCTTGGGAAGCTATACACTGATGCCAGCACCCAATTCACCCTTCAAAACAATTTTGGAACTTTTCTTCTGAAATGACCATCAGAGCTTTCATCATACAGCACACAAAAACACAACAATAATGATGAACGCTACTCAGCAAGACACCATCACACATCAACACAAACACAGCTGTGAGACACTCATACACCAAAGTCATAAACCCTTACCCACTGTTTATACAGTGCAGCCAGTGTAACCTCATGGTGGCAAGTCCATGAACTTAATTGTCAGACGTTGTGTCGTCAGTAATGGTACAAATTAGTGTTTGATGCCAAACTATATGATGCTATAAGAATATTTAGAAGATATTACTATTAAAAACTCATAGATCTCAAGGAAATATCAGACAAACCCACATTGAGGCACATTCTACCAAGCAACCATCCTGTTCTAATTAAAAATGTCAGTCATGAAAGAGAAGGAAAGATGAAGGAGTTGTTTCAGATTGAAAGAGAGTAAAACAACATGACAACTAAATAAACACATGCTCCTGGATTAGAGGAGAGAGAGGACAGAGAAATGACATTATTGGGAAAACAGAGAAATTACAACTGGGCATATGCAGTAGACAGCAATATTGGGTCACTGCTGGCTTCCTGGTGTTGATAGTAATACTGCCATTGTATAGGGGAACATCCTGTTTTTAAGAGATACAAACTGATGTAACTTATCTGTAAATAATTCAGAAACTATATATATATATAAAATGTGTGTGTAATACACACACATGTATATGGGGGGAATGAGTATGTATAAGACAGAGAGAATGCTAGGACAAATAATGGAAACATTTTGCCCATTGAGGAATCTGGGTGAATGGGAATATAAGAGCTCTTTGTCCTATTTTGTATCTAAAGAATTTAAATTATTTTAAAATAGAAAGTTTATTCTTCCCCCTCCCCCAAAAAAGAAAGAAAAATAATAGGGATATGGATATTGCTTGGCAACCAAAAGTGTTTATGATAATATATATCTCTGACTCAGAAACCAGACCATACCAAGAATGCCATACTTCTTTGTATGTCCTAATTATAGGGACAATATCACTCCAGCTACTCAAATATAAAAAATTAGCTCTTTCACTAGCTCTGCACTACACTCCAAAAAGTATCCCTGGGAATCTCCAGGACACTATAAAATATTCCACAAATCTGTCCCGGTTGTCACTTTTTGTATAAACCAGTCATTTATCTCTAGACAGCCATCTGTTCTTCCATAGGTCACCCCTTGCTCTACTGAGATGATTTCACTCCAGTGGCAGCTGGTACCCTTCCTAATCTTCCTGTATGGCCTTCTCACCTGCCCATGAGATCACTGAAATCATAGCTTGGCTGGGCCCAGCTGTTCTCAAGGGACTACAACTGGCCCTGGTGTCTAGAAGGCTCTTCTTTTGTCTGCTGTCTCCAAACATGGGAAATACTTACTTTGAAAATGCAACCTTAAAAAGTGTTCTCTTCATCAAAAATCTCAAGAGATCTCTGTAACTCTGAGTGCAGCCCCAACTGACTTCCAAAGAAGTTAATCCCTTCCCAATTAAAAAAAAAAAAAGGTAGATACCTGCTTTATATCTATAACAGGAGTTGACCAATTATGCCCCAGGGGCTAAATCCTACCTGATGTTTTATGACCCATAAACCAAGAATAGTTTTTGCATTTTTAAACCATTGAACAAAGGTCAAAAGCAGAATATAACATTTAGCAACCCATGAAAATAAGATAAAATTTAAATTTCAGTGTCCATAAAGGTTTGTAATACAGCCATGCTCATTCATTTACATATTGTCTAGGTGTACTTTCATGCTGCAACACCAGTGTTGAGTAGTTGGGACGGAGACCACTTGGCCCAAAAAGCCTAATATATTTACTATCTGACCTCTTACAAAAAGATTGTTGACCCCTGACCCAACATATGTTGACTTTGATAGCCTGTAGGGAAGTCCCTTCTCAAATAAAAACAAAAAACACAGTCTGCTCCTACTGAAAGTTCACACTTACACCGTAGAAAAGTATAAACTATTTAAAACTGTTTAAATATATCTTTTTTATATTAAAAATAGCTTCAAGTTACAAGAACTCTGATACATTCAACTCCAAGTAAACCTACATTGAGCTGAACTGAGCCTTTGGGATTTGGGATGCTCTCAAATGGTTAACCTAAGACAGACTAAAGACTTATTGAATGACACAAAATAGTATAAGCCCCAAAATTGGGGGTGTGGGGAAGGAAAATTTCTCTCCTACACTACCCCTAGGTGTAGGGGTGGTAGAAGAGGATGGTATTATCAAGGAACTAAATGAAGTCATAAAGTGGTATGAACAGAAGACCTGGGAATTTCTAGTTGAGCTCAAGCACCCCTCCTGCTGTTATTAAAGAAAGAAATTTCAAGTCATCTTGACTCTATTTTCATCATTGTTTCTGAAGGACAAATTTCTAATATCCTTATTACTCTAGTTGAATCTGAGAGTGAAGTATTTACTTCCCAATTGATGCCCACAAAATTTTTGAGTAACTTTTCATGCTTATACTTAAGGAATATTATTTATACTGTTTTCACTAAAATAAAAGTTTAATTAAATCCAGAAAGAGGAAATTTAAATATTTTATATATTTAATATGATAGAATTTAATTAAATCCAGAAAGAGGAAATTTAAATATTTTATATATTTAATATGATAGCCACCATAATGTTAGAATTCTCAGCCATAAGCGCCACAAGAAATGAACACTACAAAGAACCCAAATAAGGCTGGAAATTGATTCTTCCTCAGTCTAACCTAGAGATGAAACCACATCCCAGCCAATATCCTAATTGCTTCTTTTTGAGCCGATAGGTAGAGGATCCAGTGAAGTCATACCTCGATTCCAATCTATAGAAATTGTGAAATAATATCTTCGTGTTATTTTTTATCTGATAAATTTATGATGATTTATTTCACATCGATACACTGATACGAAAATTAATACTAAAACTAATAGGCAACATTCTTGTCCTAGTCTGTTTGGGTTACTATAAAAAAATGTTGTAAACTAAGTAGCTTTAAAAGAATAGAAATTTATTTCTCACAGTTCTGGAGACTGTTAAGTTTAAGAAGTAGATATTGGCAGTTTCAGTGTCTAGTAAGGGTCCACTTCCTAGTTCATAGAAATGATACCTTCTCCCTGAATCCTGGTGTAGAAGAAAGGGTGAAAAAGCTCTCTGGGACCTCTTTTTTAGGGGCACTAATCCCCTTCACAGGTACTGCATCCTCATGACCTAATGACCTCTAATATCATCACATTGGAGATTAAGTTTCAACATATGAATTTTAGGGGACACAATCATTCAGGTTTTAGCAATCCCTATGCCCACTCTTCTTTCTCTAGGATGGTTATTTTCTGCTTCTACGACCGGTTTATACCATAAAGGGTTAACTATATGAAAAAGAGCCCAAGAACTCCTTGAACTGATTTACAGAGGCTTACTTCAGCAGCTGTAACATCTGGTACCTGAGTAGGAAGTAAGATTGGAGCCTGTATGTGCCCTCCCACAGACCCTAGGCACTACCCATCCCTATACAAATGCAGCAGAACCTGTGGGCATGGGTGACCAGCTTGAAAGAAGTAAAGATGACTTCACATGTGTGTAAAATCTGGAAAAAAAATCATAGTTCACAGTAAACATACCACCAATGTGGTAGAGAAGAAAAAGTGTGATATTTAGCATCTGAATATTTGGGTATTTCAATACATAGTTCTGCCATTCACCATATGATGAAAGTTTAATTACATGGGTTTTCTGAATCTTATGTTTTCACTAATATGTAAAAGGTGCATAATAATAATATTTTAAATCATTTTGCCATAGAATATTTATTGCCATTGTTATTTTACATAAGGCATGATACTAAGCATCAAAATTATGATGTTTCATGTTCATGACTTACAGAAATAGATGAAACATGGTACCTGCCCTCAAGACCTGGAAGAGACTGTTATATAAAAAATTAAACGTCATGAGGAAAGTTGGAATCTTCCCTTTTTAACTTCCTCAGTCAGTAGGGCCTAGCACACCACACAGTGATAGTCAGTGTCTGTCTACTGAGAAAATGTGTAGTGCAGAAAGCTGCTAGCTTTATATGTAATGATTAAATCGCACTCAATGGAGAGAATAGCCTTCAGTAGCAAAATCCCTCATGGGTTATTATGTTATTTAAAAGTAGTACTGGCCAGGGGCAGGATAAAAATAAAACCAAACAAAACCCTGAGATGTTCTACCCAGGAATAATATTGGAGAGGAAGGTTTAAACGACTAGAAAGTAGGGAGAGAAGAAGAGGATTGATAAGAATGGAGGCTGAGCTGAGATCATTCCCATGCTCAGCTGCCAGGCTGCACAGTTTCACATACCCACATTCTGTAGACTTGTCGGTAGAAGCCTTCTGTCTACAATTCCTATCTTTGAATTTGGGGGAAATAAATTTAAAAGCAACATTATCCAATTGTTGATGAATGGTGGAGAATGAAAATGACTGGGGAGAAAAATGAGGAGATGGAGAATTAGGAGAGGCACAAACAAGGGCCAGAGGTGACAATGTGAAACCAAAGTTTACCTGCCTGAATCCCTTTGGTCCTCCTCAGACACTTAGGATCCCACCACCTATATACAATGGGGCTTTGAGCCAATGGACACTTTAATTGTAACAAATAAGGTGATCCCTGCAAGCTGAAGAGCTAGGTGATGTATGGGGGCTGATAGTGAAGAAATGAACAAATAAACATCCAGAGCACTGGACGAAAGTAGATGGGACTCTGTCTTGGGGAGAGCCAGAGAATAATTCACAGTTATACTGGGTTGTCACCAGGAATCATCTTATGGAGTAGAAAGAAAATCTGGCAAAGAGCATCTAGGTGTCATCCCCCTCCCAAGGCATAAACAGAGGAAGAAGAGAAGGAAATCCATCAGAAAACGTGATGGGAACTCTGAGAACACGTCAATAACACAGTAAGCAGGAAGAACACAATGGGCTTCACATTCTTGGCTTCAGGAGCAGAAAGATCCCTGTGAACAGCCTCTCCTGGACAGATCGGCCGTCTCTGTGGAGGGGAGCTTGCTCCATGTCCCTTTTTATTTTCAGTTCTTATCCGATGCCTGAGACTTGGCCCTTCTCCTAATTCTTTCTACTGAAAGATCAGGAAAATTTTTAAAAAAGGAATGAAAAGAAGGATGGACAAAGACAAAATAAAGAAAAAAAGAAAGAGGAAAAAAAGGAAGAAATAAGTCACGCAGAGTGCTCTCGTGAACACCAGCATGTTTGCAGTGGTGCAGACCCATCTTTGAAAAAGACTCCTTGGAAGAGGCCTTTGGTGCCAAATAGTTGAGTTGTTGCCAGTCTGTTATGACTCCTTCTTTATCATTTCTCCTCAGATGAGGCAGATAGAGACAAATCCGCATTCCTTCCCCTGTGTTTGGGGCCTACGCCTTGCCTTTGTCAACTGCTGGTTTGCTGAGGCTCTTGGGTTTGAGAAAACCCACCTGGCAGCTCCATTTCTGTTTACTGCAGCATTTATGCAGATGGGGTGTCATCTGGGAACCATGGCAGCCAAGACACAACAAACAAAAGCAACCCATCAGCTTCCAGGGGTGAACAACAAAGTCCTCCTTAACTCCCCAGCATGTTTATGGAGTAGCTGAGTAGCCACATAACCCTGGTTCCCCAAAGCTAGATAGTAGGCAGCTGTTGAAAATTCCTCTTAAAGAGATTATACATAAAATCATCCTGGATGAGGTTAACCATGAATTTCTTTAGTTGCCATTTGGTGGTAATTGCCTGACTATGTTCTCTCATTCATTCAGTTTTCCTTCCTTCCTTCCTCCTTCCCTTCCTTCTTTCTTCCCTTATTTGTTTTCTTTTGTATTTCTCCTTGCTTTCCTTCTTGCTCTCTTTTCCTTCTATTAGTTGATCAACTAAGAAATGCTAGATTCTGTGATTGGAACTGAGAACATAACCAAGAACAAGGAAATTATCTCCAACCTCATGGAATTTAAGAGTTAAGTTGGAGAAATGGGCAGACAAATGGCTTCAGTGTGGAAAGTAATACAACAGAGAAAACACAGGGGCTGTGCAAAGCAGACTGATTCCCTGATTGAGTCAAGGGCTTCCAGACAAAGTCTCTAAGAGGTAGTAAGGTCTGAGATGGGTTTTGAAATGCCAGAAGACTTAATGGAAAAGTGAACAGACATCTTCCTGGAAAATGGTACATGTGCAGACATGGAGGACTGAGAAAGCATGCAGCATATTTGAGGACAGACACAGAGTTCAAGTGTAGGGCATGTTCAAGTCTAAGAGGTAGGGCTCCTGACGCACAAGACATGAACCATAAAACAACTCAAAATGCATTTAAAATTTTAAATATAGGATCTGGAACTGTAAAACTTCTGGAAGAAAACATGAGAAAAAACTTGAGGACATTGGGCTTGCCAATGATTTCTTCTGTGTGACACTAAAAGGACACAAAACAAAAGAAAAATGGAACAAGTAAGATTAAACTAAAAAAAAAAAAAACTTCTGTAGGATGAAAGGAACAATTGACGAGTGAACAAGCAGTACTAGAGAAAATATTTGCAAATCATTCATTTGATCATGTGTTAATATCCAGAAATATATAATGAACACAAAGTCAATAGCAAGTAAGAAATGGTCTGATTAAAAAATGAACAGAAGACGTGAACAGATTTTCTCCACTGAAGACATACAAATGGCCAACAGGTATATGAAAAGATGCTCAATATTGGGCAGTGCCTGTGGCTCAAAGGAGTAGGGCACCAGCCCCATATACCGGAGGTGGTGGGTTCAAACCTGGCCCCTGGCTAAAAAAAAAAACTGCAAAAAAAGAGAAAAAGAAAAGATGCTCAATATCATTAATCATCAGGTAAATGCAAGTAAAAACCACAATGAAATATCACCTCACACCTGTTAAAAGGGTTATGATTTTTAAAAAAGGACAAATGTTGTCAAGGATCAGAGAAAATGGAACTCTTATACAGTATGTAAATGAAAAATAATGCAATCCCTGGGGAAGACAGCATGAAGGAAAGGAATGAATTCTTAAAAATTAAAAATGGATCTGCTTTTGCCTTATGTCAGAAGTGTGTGAACATAAGGGTGTATGTAGTGTTATTTGGTTCAGAGGTTCAGGAATACTGCAGATAGATGTCACATATTTTCTGTTTTATTAATTTCTAATTCTTTGTAGATTTCAAAAGTTATTCTACAGAAATTGAGACTCTGTAATTTCATCAAAATACAAAGCATCTCCCTTTATTAAATATTAAATTACACATTAAATATTAGATATTTAATTTTGTAATTTTCAAAATCTAATGATATATTTTACATTATGAGTTTTTCCTGGATGGGCATAGTGGCTCATGACTGTCATCCTACTGCTCTGGAAAGGCTAAGGCAGGTGGGCTGCCTGAACTTGGGAGTTTGAGACCAGCCTGAGCAAGCAGAAGACCCCCCCATCTTTAAAAAATGGCTTAGCATTATGGCACCTATAGTCCCAGCTACTTGGGAGGCTAAGGCAGGAGGATCACTTGAGCCCAAGAGTTTGAGGTTGCTGTGACCTGTGACTCCACGACACTCTATTTTACAACAAAATGAGGGCAACAAAATGAGACTGTCTCAAAAGAAAAAAATTTTTCGTATCATAAACAAAGATTAGAAATTTATACCTGTAATCCTAGCACTCTGGGAGACTGAGGTGAGTGTATTGCTTGAGCTCAGGAGTTTGAGACCAGCCTGAGGTAAAGCAAAACCCCATCTCTAGTACAGAGTGAGATTCTTATCTCAAAAATAAATAAATAAATAAAAAATAAACTGTATACGTGCAATTTCAATATGTATAAAATAGTTTAATAAACTATTTTCCATACAGTGTTTTTAACTAAAAATGGTCCATGCAGAGCTTAGAACATTGTCCAGCATATAGTACATTGTGACTATTATTATTTCTTAATAATAATCATTTTAAAATTTTGTTTATTTAGTTATGCAGCTCACTGAGAATGTATAATATGTTCATTTGAGTGATTGTTCTTCTTGATGTGTGAATTTTTTTAAATTTGTGTTTTTGAGGTAAACATCCTGATGATTTGATGTCTGTATACATTGTATAATGTGTAGAAATAAGCACCCCATGCTCAGAGGTGGCAGTTCGCTTCACGTGCTCCTCCAGGAGAATGGCTCTGGTAAAGGTTTCTTTCAAGATTGAGTTTCTGTGGGTGGCCTATAGATATGAAGAAATACTCTCACAAAGAGATCTGGAGAGCTAGACCGGGGTCGCAGCTGGAAGCTGGAACACATGTCCTGAGGCATTGGATTTTGTTCTCTGTCTTCTTCCTTCATTAACATTATAATCTCTAGTTTCAGTTTGGGCCAATGAGAACAGACAATCAGTCTTCTTTATATTTTTACCAAAACAAAATCAATTGTATATGTGTTCCTCAGCCTTCACACTGAATTGTAATCTTAATGGTAGCTTCCTGATTTTACTTCACTTCTTTTTATCTGTGTTAAATTCTTACTGAATGTTTAAGAGTATATAAGATAATAAGTAAAGTCAGGCCTGATCACTGACCTGAGTGAGTCTCAACCTCCCTTCAAATCAATCATCCCATCTGCAGTTCCTTTGCCTTGCATCTCCGCTCAGAGGGCTCCAAGAACACTTTCAATAATGGTTAACGCAAAAGTTGCCAAATTTTTTGGGGGGGGGCATGAAAATGCTTAAGGTCTACTCATTTAATCTACTTAAGAGAATGTTACTTAATCTCAAGTACACAATACGATATTGTTAACTATATACACAATGCTATACATCATATCCCTATAATTTATTTATCCTGTAAATAAAAATTTGTACTCTTAAAAAAGAAAAACAAATTAAAAGTGGAATGACCTAGAAATCTCACTTCTGAGTGTAAATATTATAAAATAACTAACTAATATCAGGAACTCAAAGAGATCTATTCATTCTCATGTTTATTTCAGCACTGTTCCAGCAAATATACATTGTTCAATAGCCAAGATAGAGAAACAAGGTGCCTGGCTAGTGTTTCTATTTTTAGTGAGGTCTCACTCTTGCTGAGACTGGTCTCAAACTCCCAAGTTAAGGAATCCACCTGCCTTGGCCTTCCAGAGTGTTAGGACTACAGGTGTGAGCCACTACATTTGGTCCTAAATGTCTTGAAAGATAAATCAATAAAGAAAATATAAGCTGATTATTCACTCATACTTGTAATCCTAGCACTCTGTACCAGGCCAATGAAGGAGGATTGCTTGCAAGAGAGGAGGATTACTTGAGGCCATGTGTTCAAGACCAGCCTAGGCAACATAGAAAGATCCAGTCTCTCCAAGTGTGATGTAGCATGCCTGTAGTGTCAGCTACCTAGGAGACTGAGATAGGGGATCACTGGATCCCAGGTATATGAAGCTACCATGAAGTATGATCATACCACTGCAAGCCAATCTAGGTAACAGAGTGAGAACCTGTAAAAAAAAAAAAAAAAAGAAATAAAAGAAAGAAAATATGGAACATACATACAATGGACTATTATTTGGCTTTAAAAGAAAGAAAGAAATCCTGCCATACACAACAACATGGATGAATCTTGAGGCCATCATGCTAAGTGAAATAAGCTAGCCACAGATAGACAAATAAGGCATGATTCTACTTATGTGAAATCTCTAAATTAGTCAAGTTCACAGAAACAGGAGTAGAGTGGAGGCTGCTAGGAGATGAGTACAAGGAGAATTGGGGAGTTGCTATGCAATGGATATAGAGTTTCAATTATGGGAGCTGATGAGCTCTGCAGATTTGCTTCACACCACGGTTTCTGTAGTTGATAGAACTGCATTGCGTACCTGAAGATTTGTTATAAGGGTAGATCTGCAGGTGAAAAATGGAATGAAAACAGGATATTAGACAGAGGATCTCATCTGGATTTAAGATAGATCTTGCAGACAGCAGCATGGGGAAAGATAGGATAGAGAAAAAGGAGGGCTGAAAGGCCATGCACACAGACATCAATCAAATCAACAACAGAAACACTCCAACAAAATAATGTAAGAGCACCATCAGCAATAGCTTCTGAGCTAAGTTTCCAACACAAAGTTAGGGTCAGCTCCCTTCATGGCTCAGCTCGGATCCTTTCCTAATGACACCTGTTTCTTTTTTTTTTTTGCAGTTTTTGGCCAGGGCTGGGTTTGAACCCACCACCTCCATATATGGGGCCAACACCCTACTTCTTGAGCCACAGGCACTACCCCCATGTTTCATCTAATTTTTCAAATATTCTCAACTTGATCTTGCCTAAAGATCTTAAAAGTGAAAAGCAGAAAAGATATTGTTTCCTGAAATTCAAAACTTTTGGCAGCGTCCAGAAAGCCCCTGATATTCTTATGGGCAAGGACTGGAAGCTAAAAGGCAGGCATGCCCTAACTCCCAGGCACCTCCACACATAGCTCAGAGGCTTACCATCTGAATCAAGAAGGTCCCCAGGGGTTTGTGTCATACCTCCCCCATCAGAGCAGCAGTTCTTGAAGACTCTGAAAGTAGACCATCCAAATATAGCAGCCTGGCACTGGGGCCAGAAGATTGGAAAGCTCTACCACAACCTGTGCCCAGGAACCCTCTGCTTCATTCTGCTGCCAGGAACTAAGAGCACTCATGTTTCAGTTTCTGGCCTAGGACCGATGGGAATAAAAGATGAAGAAGAAAGCACCACTTCAACCTTGGGTTCATGAATCTGCCTACTTTTTTCCATATGCCATTTCTTATTCCTTCTGGGCAATGACAGAGAGACTATGGTCTCTCAAAGACTGCCAGGCCTCTCCAACTGGAAGACAGTTTTTGTGGAAACTTGGTGTATCAGTTAAGGAGTCTAGCTCATTTATATGGCAAGTGTAAATTTTCAATAAATGCCTAAAACACACACACAAAAAAAAAAAGGGAGGAGGGGAAAGATGACCAACAGGCACCAACCTCCAACAGAAGATCCCATCCAGAGGGAAGGATAATGTCCAGAAATTACCAAACAAAGTTGAAGATTGGGAGCTCAACCAAGAGAGAAGAGTGATATCTGCAGGAAACTTCTGCTAAGGCAAGTTGTGACTCCCAGAAAGTAATCTACAGGTACATAATTCATCCCAAAGGAAAAGTGTCCATCCTCTCCCACAAGAATTTTGTGTTTTTCTCTTCATCTGCTCCTGTAAGTTTTCTACAGGCGAGTGGTAAACTGAGGACCTATTATCTTACCACATGTGTGAGAGCTACAGAAAGTGGGGTCTACTCTCCTGGAGGGACTCTGCTGAGATTCTGAACACTCTCTCACCAGGCACAAAAATCAAACTGATGTCTTCACTGCCATTTGGATTTCCAATTCACCCTTTCCCCCTAGCCTGCAGAGAAAGAGAGGGGAGACCCAAGAGCAGTGTCCCCCTACCCCTGAGGGACCAAGCGCCCTGTCCCATCCCTGAAGCCGGAGAACTGCTAAAGCCCCGTGTTCCCCTGGTGGCAGGCAGATCCCCCACTGCTCTTGCCACCCTTGCTGGGCACCTGGTGGCCAGAGCTGCTGCTTGATTGAGCCCCGTGTTCCCCTGGTGGCAGGCAGATTCCCTGCTGCTCCCACCACCCTCTCTGGGCCTCAGCTGCCCAGGAACTGTGAGAGGACGGTCTGTTGAGAGGGAACCATACTAGAGCAGCAGTACCCCCAGGCGAAGAACAGCAACCACAGCAGCAGGAATAATCAGGCTTACACCCTTGATGCTTTTCTGGACAGACACACCCTCTCTTGTGTTTTTCTCTTTATTTTCTCTTCATCTGCTCCTGAGAGCAGAGAGAGAGACATCCAGAGGAAGCTGGCATCTTCTCTGGTGGCAGCCACTGGAGGAACAGTTCTGGTACGGATTCCAAACAGTGTAAATTCAGCATGGGGCAGAATCAGTGGAAAAACTCTGGCAACATGAATAACCAGAGTAGATGAACTCCCCCAAGGAAAAATGGGGCAGATGCAATTGAAGATTCCATCCATAAACAGATGGTTAAGATGTCAGAAATTGAATTCAGAATTTGGATAGCAAATAAGATTAACAGAATGGAAGAAAGGAGGGAATTATAATTTCACAAAATTATTCAAAAGATACCTCAAGAAATTATTCAAAAGATGTCTCAAGAATTCAATGATTTCAAAGATAAAATGACCAAAGATTTTGAAACACTGAGGCAAGAGGTTGCAACCCTCTAAGATCTAAAAAATATGGTACAATCCCTTGGTAACAGAATAGAACAGGCAGAAGAAAGGACCTCTGACACTGAAGACAAAGCTTCTCACCGTGCCCAAGCATGCAAGGATGAAGAGAAATGGAGAACAAAAATGGATCACTCTCTCAGAGCTCTGGGATAATTTGAAGAAAACTAATATTAGTCTTATAGGAATCCCTGAAGGTGACGAAGTTGCTTCACAAAGCATAGAGGCCCTTCTTCATGAAATTATGAAAGAGAACTTTCCAGACATGCCAAGAGATTCTGAAATTCAGATAGCAGACAGTTTCAGAACCCCAGCATGACTCAACCCAAACAAGACATCCCCCAGACACATCATAATTAACTTAACTAAAGTTAATATGAAAGAGAAAATTCTGAAAGCAGCTAGACATAAGAAAACCATAACCTACAAGGGGAAGAATATTAGAATGACTGCAGATCTCTCTGCTGAAACCTTTCAGGCTAGAAGAGGATGGTCATCGACTTAATCTCCTAAAACAAAATAACTTTCAACCCAGGATCCTGTACCCAGCTAAACTGAGTTTCATTTATGATGGAGAAATTAAATACTTTAATGACATTCACATGTTGAAGACATTTGCCCTAACTAGACCAGCTTTCTAGGAAATTCTCAGACCTATCCTCCATAATGACCAGTGCAATCCTCCACTACAAAAGTAAACTCATTCAGAAATTTTTAATCAAATTCCAACTTTCACAGTGGTGAAAGGATTAAAAATGTACACTGGACTTCCAAAAACATGATACCCAAAATCTTACCAGGCTTATCAATATTCTCAAACAATGTGAATGGCTTAAATTGTCCTCTAAATAGGCGCAGGCTGGCTGGCTGGATACAAAAACTCAGGGCAGATATCTGCTGCATATAAGAATCTCATCTTACCTTAAAAGACAAATATAAACTCAGGGTGAAGGGATGGTCATCTATATTCCAGGCAAATGGAAAGCAGAAAAAAGCAGGTGTTGCAATTTTATTTGCAGATACAGTAGGCTTTAAACCAACAAAAGTAAGCAAGGAGGATGGTCACTTTATTTTTGTCAAGGGTAATACTCAATATGATGAGATTTCAATTATCAATATTTATGCACCCAATCAGAATGCATCTCAATTTATAAGAGATACTCTAATAGGCATGAACAACTCAATTTCTCCCAGCTCCATCATAGTCAGAGATTTCAATACTCCTTCGATAGTGTTGGATAGATCCTCCAACAATGAGCTTACCAAAGAAATTTGAGATTTAAATGTAACCATTCAGCATTTGGATTTAACTGACATCTACAGAACATTTTATCCTAACAAAACTGAATACACATTTTTCTCATCAGCCCATGGAACATACTCTAAAATCAACCACATCTTAGGTCACAAGTCTAAACTCAGCAAATTTAAAAGAATATATATTATTCCGTGCACCTTTTCAGATCATCATGGAATAAAAGTTGAACCCAGTAACAACAGGAATCTACAAACTCATACAAAAACAAGGAAGCTAAATAACCTTATGATGAATGATAGGTGGGTCAAAGATGAGATCAAGAAGGAAATTACCAAATTTTTGGAATAAAATGACAATGAAGACATGAGTTACCAGAACCTCTGGGATACTCCAAAGGCAGTTCTAAGAGGAAAATTTATAACACTACAAGCCTTCCTCAAGAAAACAGAAAGAGAGGAAGTTAACAACTTAATGGGACATCTCAAGCAACTGGAAAAGGAAGAACATTCCAATCCCAAACCCAGCAGAAGAAAAGAAATAACCAAAATTAGAGCAGAATTAAATGAAATTGAAAATAAAAGGATTATAGAACAGATCAATAAATC
>CAUYQV010142699.1:0-12496 GCA_963574575.1 Galagoides demidoff
AGTAAAGCAAGCAGACTGCCCTCAGAATGGGAGAGGATATTTGCAGGTTATGCTTCTGACAAAGGTTTGATAACCAGAATCCACAGAGAACTCAAACTTATTAATAAGAAAAGAACAAGTAATCCCATTTCATTGTGGGCAAAGGACTTGAACAGAAGCTTCTCTGAAGAAGGCAGGCACATGGCCTACAGACACGTGAAAAAATGCTCATCATCTTTAATCGTCAGGGAAATGCAAATCAAAACCACTTTGAGATATCATCTAACTCCAGTAAGAGTAGCCCACATAACAAAATCCCAAAACTACAGATGTTGGCGTGGATGTAGAGAAAAGGAAACAGTTTAGCACTGCTGGTGGGAGTGCAAGGTAATATTTCCCTTTTGGAAAGAAGTGTGGAGAATACTCAGGGATCTAAAAGTAGACCTGCCATTTGATCCTGCAATTCCTCTCCTAGGTGTATATCCAAAAGACCAAAAATCACTTTATAACAAAGATATTTGCACCAGATTGTTCATTGCAGCTCAATTCATAATAGCCAAGTCATGGAAGAAGCTCAAGTACCCATCGACCGATGAATGTGACATATATATATATATATAATGGACTAATATGCAGCCTTAAAAAAGTTGGAGACGTTACTTTACATTTACATGGATGGAGCTGGAACATATCCTACTTAGTAAAGTATCTCAAGAATGGAAGGAAAAATATCCAATGTACTCAGTACTATTATGAAACCAATTTACAACTCACATTTTCACATGAAGAATAGATCACAACTATGGCCCAGGATGAAAGAGGGAGGAGGGGGGAGGTCAGATCAAGGGAGGGTGAATGATGGGATCACACCTATAGTGCATAATGCAAGGGTACATGTCGGATCTATTAAATATAGAGTATAAAATTCTTAACACAATAATTAAGTAAATGAGATGAGGTATATATTGACCAGTGTGATGTAAACATTCCTAATTCTATATGAAATCAGCACATTGTATCCCATAAATGCATTAATGTATACATGATCTATGTGTTTATAATGTAATAAAAAATATTAAATGGAAAATTCCAGAAATGCAGATACATAAATTTTAAATTTCCCACAGTTCTGAATAGTGCAATGAAATCTTGCACAGTATAAGCTCCATCTTGCCCGAGATGTGAATCAGCCCTTTGTCCAGAATAGCTGCGTTGTCAACACTACTTGCCTGACAGTCCCTGAGTAGCCGGCTTGGTTATCATATCACCTGCTCTGGTATTGCAGTGCTTATGTTAAAGTAACTCTTATTTTACTTGATAATGGCCCCAAATCACTGGAGTAGTGATGCCGGCAATTCAGATATGCTGAAGAAACTTTGTAATGTTCCTTCTTTAAGTGAAAGGCAAAAATTTTTGACTTAGTGAGGAAAGAAAAAATTCATATGCCAAGGTTGCTAAGATCTATGGTTAGAACAAACCTATCTGTGAAATTGTAAAGAAGGAAAAATAAATTTGTGCTGGTTTTGCTATTGAATTTACTGTAGAAGTTATGGCAGTGATCCCATCTCAGGGTGGGCAAGGGACTTGAAGAGATACTTCTCTGAAGAAGACAGGTGCATGGCCTACAGACACATGAAAAAAGGCTCATCATCCTTAATCATCAGAGAAATGCAAATCAAAACTACTTTGAGATACAATCTAACTCCAGTAAGATTAGCCCACATCACAAAATGCCCAAACCAAAGATGTTGGCATGGATGTGGAGAAAAGGGAACACTTCTACATTGCTGGTGGGAATGCAAACTAATACATTCCTTTTGGAAATATGTTTGGAGAACACTTAGAGATCTAAAAATAGACCTGCAATTCGATCCTACAATTCCTCTACTGGGTATATATCCAGAAGACCAAAAATCACATTATAACCAAGATATATGTACCAGAATGTTTATTGCAGAAATTTTATTCATAATTGCTAAGTCATGGAAGAAGCCCAAGTGCCCATCAACCCATGAATGGATCAATAAATTGTGTTATATGTATGTATACCATATAATATTATGCAGCCTTAAAGAAAGATGGGAGACTTTATCTCTTACATGGTTACATAGATGGAACTGGAACATATTCTTCTTAGCAAAGTATCTCAAGAATGGAAGAAAAAGTATCGAATGGCAATCTTACTATAAAAGTTCCTTTCATAGGAAAGCTATAACCCAATTATAGTCCAAGAAGAAGGGGAAAGGGGAAAAGGGAAAGAGAGAGGAGGGTTGGTGAGGGGGGAGGATGAGTGGAGCGAGAGAAATTGGTGGGACCACACCTACCGTGCATTTTACAAGGGTACATGTGAAATTTACTAGGTGTAGAATATAAACGTCTTAACACAATAACTAAGAAAATGCCATGAAGGCTATGTTGACCAGTTTGATCAAAACATTTCAGATTGTATATAAAATCAGCACATTGTACCCCATGATAGCATTAATGTACAGAGCTATGATTTAATAAAAAAAAATATAGAAAGATAGAAATTTTATATCTTTTGTATTAACTTGGATGAAGGTGGAACACATCTGCTTGGTAAAGCATCACAAGAATGGAGAAGCAAGAATCCAATGTACTCAATTCTAATATGAAGGCAGTAGATGATCTAATACAAGGGATGGAGCTAGGGGATGAGGGATCAGGGAAAAGGGAGGAGGGAGTAGTGTGGGGGGTCATCGTGTATGGCACACCTCTTGGGGGTGGGATACAATTATGAGAAGGACTGTACCTAACAACCGTAATCAGTGTAACCTAATTCTTTGTAGCCTCAATGAATCCCAAAAGATTTTTTTTTAAAAAAGTGTAATGTTTTTAATATTATGCTAAACATAATGTTAACATAATGTTAACATAATGTTTTTAACATTCACCCCCAAAATAATTAAGGTAAATAGGAAATATTTGGAAAATTTACAACCAGATTTAAAACAAAATATGGATAAAAAAGGACCACACAAATAACAGTCAAAGAACACAATATAAAATAACACCTAATGACAATTCCTTGTAATTGCTTCATGTTGTCAGGTTTGACAATCTCATTCTTAGTTGTTGGTGTTCTCTTGGCAAGCAGGAGGTAAAATTTACTGAAAGGGAAGCATAATAGCTTAGTGCCAGAGCAAAGTAAATGTTGACAGAGCAAAACAAGATACATATGCCTCAGATAATGACTGGACCCCTTGTCATAGCAGAAGAGAAAAAGAATTTGGTTATAGTCTGGGTCTTGTTTTTATAGTGTCTGGAATAGGCCCTCTTCATGTTATGGCAGGTGCCTGTAGTCCTAGCTACTCACTACTCAGGAGGCTGGGGCAGGACGATTTCTTGAACCCAGGAGTTTGATGTTGCTGTTAGCTAAGCTAACATCATGGCACTCTACCTTGGGCAACAGAGTGAGACTGTCTAAAAAAACACACACAAACAAACAAATATATATATAAACAAATAAATATATATACACAAATATATGTACACAAACAAACAAATATATATTTAAAATATATATATAAATTACAAATTTAATGTAATTTAAAATATATATTTTTAAAAATATATTTAAATTTGAAATATATATATTTATATATATAAAATAATTACAAATTTAATGTTTCTTCCATAATATTTTTCATTTTAATTGGCACAGGTCTTTTAGTACATCCTATCATTTGCGGTTAAAAAAATGATTTGTTCATCTTTTCATATTTTATTTTGTTTTAATTATGTAACGATCAAATAATATTCCATTTAATAATTTTAATAAATCCATCATTTTAACATGACTTTATTTTTGTAAAAGTACAGGCAAATCTTGGAGATATTGGGGGCTCAGTTCCAAACCACTACAATAAGCAAATAGTGTAATAAAATGGGTCATGCCAATGTTTTGGTTTCCTAGTAAACATAAATGTTATGTTTATGGGATAATATAATCTACAAAGTGTGGCATAGCATTAGGTCTTAAAAACCCAATGAACATACTTTAATTTAAAAGTGCTTTATTGTCAAAACTGCTAATGGTCATTTGAGCCTTCAGCAAATCATAAAATTTTGTTATGATGGAGCATCTTCCCTCAGCAGTGATGACTGCTGATTGAACAGGGTGGTAGGGTGAAGGTTGGGATGGGTGTGGCAATGTCATAAAATAAAGGAACACTGAAGTCTGTCACATAAATTGACTCTTCTTGTCATGAAATATTTATCTACAGAATGCAATGCTTTTTGATAGGATTTTATTCATAGTAGACCATCTTTCAAAATTGGAGTCAATCCTCTGATACCCTGCTGTTGTTATATCAACTTAGTTTATATAATATTCTAAATCTATTATTATCATTTCAAGAGTGATCATAGGCTCGCGCCTGTGGCTCAATCGGCTAAGGCGCCAGCCACCTACATCTAAGGTGGCGGGTTCGAATCCCCAGCCCCGGCCGCCAGACAACAATGATGGCTGCAACCAAAAAATGGCCGGGCGTTGTGGCGGGCGCCTGTGGTCCCAGTTACTCAGGAGGCAGAGGCAGGAGACTCGCTTGAGCCCAGGAGTTGGAGGTTGCTATGAGCTGTGATGCCATGGCACTCTACCCAGGGGGATAGCTTGAGGCTCCATCTCAAAACAAATTAAAAAAAAAAAAAAAGAGTGATCCTAACATCTTCTGCAGGAGTAGATTCAATATGAAGAAACCACTTTCTTTGCTCACCAATAAATAAGAAGCAACTTCTCATCCATTCAGATTTTATCATGAGATTGCAGAAATGTAGTCCAGGTTCTGTTCTCCACTTCTAATTTAGCTCTCTTACTATTGCCACCACATCTCCAACCTCTACCACTGAAGTCTTGCACTCTCCAAAGTCATTGATGAGAGCTGGAATCAACTTCTTCCAAACATGTATTTAACAGTATTTTGATCTCCTACAATGAATCACAAATGTTCATAATGGCATCTAGAATGGTGAATCTTTTCCAGAAGATTTTTAATTTACTTTACCTAAATTTATCAGAGGAATACCTATGGAAGCTATATATACTTAAAAAATTGTATTTGTAAAATCATAAGATGTGAAAGTTTAAATCATTCCTCATCTGTAGGCTGTAGAAAGGACGTTGTGTTAATAGACATGATAACAACACTTATCTTCTTGGACATGTCCATCAGAGCTCTTGAGTGACTAGGTGCATTGCCAAAGAACAGTAATATTTTAAAATGAATTTTTTTTTTGAGCAATAGGTCTCAACAGGGGGCTTAAAATATTTAGTAGATCATGCTATAAAGATATGTGCTGTTACCCAGCCTTTTTGTTTATTTATACAGCACACGCAGAATTAGCATCATTCTTAATGGCCTTAGGATTTTCATAATGTCAAGTAAGCATTGGCCTCAATTTAAAGTTACAAGGGGCATTTTCTACAAGAGTCAGCCTGTCTTCTGAAGCTTTGACTCAGCCATTAACTTCTCTTTAGTTACGAAAATCCTACATGGCAACTTCTCCCAATAGAATGCTGTTACATCTACATTGAAAATCTGTATTTTAATGTAGCCACCTTCTTCAATGCTCTTAGCTAGATAACTTGCTGTAGCTTCTCTATCCGTTCTTGCTACCCTGCTCCCCCTGCAACTTTATGTTAGGAAGATGGCTTCCTTGCTTAAACCTCAGGAACCAACCACCGCTAGTCTCATAATTTTCTTCCGCAGTTGCCTTACCTCCCTTGGCCTGAAGAGAGTGATGGCCCTCCTTTGGATTAGGCTATGGTTTAAGGGAAGATTATGGTTATTTTGATCTTCTATATAGTTCATCCAAATTTTCTCTATATTTTCCACAATGCTGTTTCACATTTTTCTTCACAATTCACAATTTGCCTATATGCTTGGTTACAAGAGGCCAAGCTTTCAGCCTGTCTTGGCTTTCAACATGCTTTTCTCACTAAGCTTGGTTATTATTATCTTTTCACTTAAAGTGAGAGACATGCAATTTGAACACTTAGAGGTTATCAAAGGGTTATTAATTAGCCTAACTTCAATATTGATGGGCCTTAGGACTAGGGGAACCCATGGACAGGGAGAGAAACAGGGGACTGGTCAGTCCGTGGAGCAGTCAGAACACATACAACATGATCAATTAAATTTGCCAGTCCAATCTTTGGTGGGCCTGGTTCATGATGCCCCCAAACAACTACAACAGTAACATCAAAAATTACTGAGCACAGATCACCATAACAGATATAATAATGAAAAAATCTGAAATATTGAGAGAATCGCCAAAATGTGACACACAGACACAAGGAGAAAAATGAAGCTGATAGATTTGCTTTATGCAGGGTTGCTACAAACCTTCAATTTGTAAAAATCACACCTGCAAAGCATAATGAAGAGATAAAGCAGAGAGCACAATAAAATGAAGTAGACCTATATTTCTATCTGCAGTTAGTTCTCTTCCTCTATTCCCTACTATTTTTCTTCTCTTTTCTTTTCCTCTTTCATCTCCCCTCCCTCTTTTATATATGCAAAGAAATATGTTGAGAATTGGAGCACATAATATTTATGTTAGTGTTTGTTGTGATAGTTTGAATTTTCTTTTTGGCTGTTTTCTGCCAATTGCTTGAATTTTTATAATGTTTTTTTTTATTTTATGGAAATAAAATATATTTTCCTTAAAATAGCCATCTTTAATAACAAAAACAGAGAAAACATATATGCAAATATGTTAACAGTTGCTAATTCTGAGTGATGGGAATGTAACTGCTGATGTCTTTTTTTTTCTGGAACAGTTTTCCATTTAGTCACAGAAGATTCAGTATTTAAAAAATCAGCATCTTTGAGTGGTGCCTATAGTTCAAAGGAGTAGGATGCCAGCCCCATATACTGGCAGGTTCAAACCCAGCCCCGGCCAAAAAAAAAGTCAGCATTTTAAGTTTTAATGAACTCTTCAACCAAATAAATTAATAAGTAGCATTAGAGTCAGGTAAAGGTAGGCTTAGATTTAAATTCTACTTTAATGCTTAGTATATGCTTAACCTTGAGCAAATTACTTAAGCTCTCACAAGTTTTTTTTGGATGTACAACACAGAGGTTATCACAGGGCTCTAATGATTTTAATATGAGGACAAACACATATAAGATGATTATTCCAGTCTCTGGCACATGGTTAGCTCTTATTAGGTGATGATTTTCTTCTCATATCTTCCATTTTCCTTTTGTAGTAGTTTTATGGAACCAAAATTGTATAATTATCACTCGAATATTGCATACATGTAGTCACTAAACACATACATAATGAAAATGACTCTTCTTACTTAAGGCCTAGAAAAAAAATGATGGTATTTTCCCCCAAATCAGTTAGCAGCAGGAAAATAGTTATACAACTTTATTAAACTCCTGAAGGAACACAAAGGTAGATGTTGAATGGGATAAAATCTATGGCATTTTTAGAATTAAGATTCAATATCCCCCTTTCTCACTTTCTTTCACCATACAGCCCCACTACAAAGATCATCTATTTTATCATAGGTAAAGTTTTCAAGGTGCAATTATGAAATACTACCTAAAAGTATATATTTAAAGATGAATAACCCATAGTATGTATGCCTTTCTTGATAACTGATGGAACATGAGAGGAATTCTATATAAGTTAGTGAAATGAGGGAATCCCACACATCAAATTTTTATGTGCACAGACCTATGCAGTCACAGAAACATTCTTGAGAAAAGAACCCCTCATGGGCAGGGTTGCCCAATTCAACAACAACAAAAAAATATATAAGAAATTCAATGAAAATGGGGTTTCTGATAAACAATGAGTAATTCTTTTATTATAAATACTATGTATATCCAAACGTTGCATTTATTTTATTTGAACACTCTATTCTTAGAGGATATGACTAATGCAATATAACACCCATAGTTGACCACCTCTCTATGTTGACCACCTCCTTAAATTGACTTAATTTTATCCAACATGTACCATATATATAGATCAGCTCACTAGGCCTAATTTCTTTTGTTGAGCACTTCTTTCTATTGATCTGTTTGTTATAGTCCCTTGGGTGATCAGAATAGATATTCCAAGGATGAGTAGGAAGAGCTGGCTGCCTGGTGAAGAGAAAGAAGAATGGCCAGATAGAAACAGAAGGACCAAAGCAGAGGTACCTTATGCACCTAGTAAGGAGCATCATGTTTCTAGGATCTCTATCAGTTGAATACTTGAAAACACTGCATAGGGAAAGGTGAAGAAGATGAACATGAAAAATATTTGGACAAAAATTTAAAGTTATTCCAGGGAGCTGGGAATTTCATTGATAAGAAATGGGAAATTGAGCCAACTTGGGTTTTGAGAAGGCCTATGATAGAATTAGTGTCACTCTTTAGAAAATAATTGACTGTCAGCATCTCTCATAGGACTCAATATATGCTGATAGCAAAAGATGAACCCAAAAGTCACATTTAACAAACCTCTTGTAATTGCAGAATTCAAATATGACTTGAGCATTACAATTTTAATAGTTTTCCGCTCTTAAAATATGCATACTTTTTTTTGGCACCCTCTGTATATAAGGTTGTTAGCCACATTGGTAGGCGCTAGTGAAAACTATTATTACTTTGGTGCTATAGAAAGAAAGACCTTTGATTTAGAAACCGGATGACTTATATTCTTATTATAGTCTGCAGGTTGGATGGTTGTTGTCAATTTATTTAAACTTTCAGAGCTTCATGTTTTCTTTCTCAAGAGCATTGTTATTTCTAGATATTACGAGCTTCTTGTGAAGATTAGGTTAAGGTCTTCATTCTTGTACATTATGTTAATTTACATAGATAAAATGCCTACTCTTCTGTTGTACACCTAATAGGTACTTCATTATATTACATAATTGATTCATTTGCTCAACAGATATGTATTTAGTGCTTACTATCTATAAGGTAGTGTGAACAAAAGCATAAACACTTTCCATTTGAGCAGGAGGGATTCAGACTTTCACTAGTGTAATTACTTGATTTATATTATTGACAAACACTGATAATTACTTTGAAAGAGAGAAGGCATACTTAGAACGGGAGGGCAAAGCAAGACTCCCCTAAGGAATGTCAACCAACCCCTCTTCTCTCTTTTAACCAGTTTTTTCATCTAGAAATCAAGTAATTATAAATGTCATTGGCAGATTTTAAAACAGAACTCAGATTTCCTGAATCCTAGCCTTCAGCCCTTTCATGATCCACCTAAGTAATTCTGGTAGGATGGGGGAAGATGATCTCTATAGCAACCTAGAGTCTATAAATCTTTGAATTTATCACTGTTACAAAGTGAAGTTTGTAAGGAAATCCCATGAGAAGAATTTACTTATTTTATCCCAATGCATTTTTTTTCTGAACACACACATGCCACCATATGGGATACATTTAGAACATTCATTAGAAGAAGAATAATTAGTCTCCCATCGTACAGGAAAAAGAATAGACCCAAAGGATAAATACTTTAGAAACTGAAATAAAAGACTTCTAAAATAAATCTGCCAAAGACAAATCGAGGAGAAATAAACTGGAACTCATTTGAAGAAAATCAAATGAAACGAACAATTAATTCACCTGTAAAGCTGCATAGGCCCTTGTGTATTGGAGGAAGAGATTGCATTTAATCTCATATGGGTGGGAGGGGAGAATACAGTCATACATATTAATGTAAGTACCCAAGGAGGAGTTCTTGTTTATTGCAACAAGTAAAAGCATTGAAGATTTAAAGACTTAGACCCCTGAAAATAGTGATTCATCGAAACAGATTCTCAACTTTGATGATTTTAATTTTGTCATTAAGCACCAGATGCACATGAAAAGTTACAGAGGACCAGTATATATTTGGCTAGAGCTCTAGAGGCATACAGAATCATGAGAGAAAAGGGAGAATGGACAGAAATGCACAGAAAAGGGAAAGATGTCAAACCTCTAGAGCAGTGGTTTTCAATCTTCCTAATGCCGCAACCTCAACCCTTTAATACAGTTCCTCATGTTGCGGTGACCCCCAACCATAAAATTATTTTTGATGCTACTTCATAACTGTAATTCCATAACTGTTAAGACTCATAATGTAAATATCTGATATGCAGGATGTATTTTCATTGTTACAAAGGGGCCACGACCCACAGGTTGAGAACCGCTGTTCTAGAGGGTAGAATCCTCATTTAGTAATTCATCAAATTCCATTGGTTCTACCTTCTAATAGATCAGCTTCTCCACAATTCTTTCTTTCTTTCTTTCTTTCTTTCTTTCTTTCTTTCTTTCTTTCTTTCTTTTTTCTTGTTATGAGTGTTAAGAGATAGGGTCTCACTATGTTGCCTGGACTGGTCTTGAACTTCTAGGCTCAAGAGATTCTCCTATCCTGCCTTCTTAAATACGTAAGACTATAAACATCCACCATCATAGGAGCACTTTTCAATAGTTTTACAAAACCTCTAGTAAAAGCCACAATTATTTCTTCTCTAAACCACTGTTTGTCTCCACTTTAGTTTGCTTCTACTCCTTCATTCTACCTAATAGAGCATATTTTCTATACAGATACCTTTTAACATATAAATAACATCAAGTTTCCTTATTTGTAACTCATTATTAGTTTCCAACCACACTTACAAAGGAAAATCCCAAATCTTTTCCATACTATAAAACTATCTAAAATATGGAGTCCTCTTCCTCTTTTATCTTCACTCTCTCTTCATTCTGGCTGACATCCCCTTAGTATTTAAATGTTAAATCTACTTCTATTATAGTAGTTTTTCACTTGTTTGTTCATTTTCCTGAAATACATCTTCTCTCAAATTCCCAGTTAAATGCTGTCTTACAAGTTAATTCTATCAAAATACCTACTCTATCCTCCTTCTCTCTCTCATCCAGTACTCTGATTTGTTTTTCTCCATAGCATGTCCTCACTACTTGAAATTATTTCCATATTTTTCTCTCTGACTCACTAGAACATAAACCCCATGAAGACGAGGGTCTTGCTTCCTGATTCACAGTAAATTCCTAGTACCTAGAACATTGCATGAGACAAATTAGGAATTTGATTAATATTCAACCAATTCTCCAATAAATTATTTCTGTTTGACAAATACAGAAAATCTGTAAGTGTGCCACACTCTGTAGAAGGTTCTGGGATATACTGACATGATCAAAGAGATTGGCCCTTGGGGGCATTTTAGTCTAGTGTTTGAGATAGACTGTAACTAAATTGTTGTGAACACAGGGAAGAAAAAGCCTTAAAACTAGGCTGGAAGTCTAGAAAGTCTTCCTTAATGAAGTGATGCCTGAGCAGAGACCTAAAGGAAATACAAGAATTGATTGACAAAGTTAATTAGAAGATAGAGCATCATAACAGGGAAAATGGTGTGTGAATGCAAGGCAAAACAGGGGGGCCATGAGGACCTAGAAGGCAGCCAGCATGACGAGAACACAGAGCACAGTGAGAAGGGATAAGAAGTCTGGTAAGTGTTCTTGGTTAGCTATGTCTGTGTAACAAATCATCACAGAGCTCAATGACTTGAAATGACAGTAGCATTCATTTTGCTGATGAATCTGCAATTTTGGCCCAAGCTCAGTAGAGACAGCTCATTTTGGTTCCATGTAGCTGAAGCAAGGGTGGCTTGGGTATGTGACTCACCAGCTGGTGGACAGAAGCATCACACATATATTCATCAGGTACACTGGCTGTCAACTGAAAGCACTGTTGGGATTGTCAGCTGGAACCCATTTATATGGCTTTTTCCCCATGGCTATTTAACTTATACTCAGCATGATGCTTGGTTTTGAGAGTCAATACTCAAGAGAGCAAAGTGGAAGTGCTTGGCATCTTCATGACCTTGCATTGTTTTATCATTACTGAATCAATCAGGTTGGTCACAAAGGTGACATAATTTCAAGAAAAGGGTGCACATATTGCATACACAATATGAATGTGAACATCACTGTCAGAGCATCATACAGAATAAGGCATGTATGGCAGTCATCTTTGGAAAAGTGTAATTTGCCATAATGAGGTTGCATATGGAGGTACAATTGAATTAGAGAGATCCTGGGAGTCTATTTAAATTTTCTCTTTATCCAAAAAGGAGTTGGCTGTCAGAAATGTGTTTGAAATGACTACTTTGGGTGCTGGATGAAAATGGAAAAAGGTAGATGGTTTCATGAGATAGTTATTTGAAAGATGAAATCATCTAGGTTTAGTGACATATTGATTATGAGGGTGGAGGACAGAATGGAATGAAAGCAAATTACCTGTCAGTCTTCTAACCACAAAATTTAAGCATGATTAGCCTAATTTTTTTTTTTTTTGAGACAGAGCCTCAAGCTATCCCCCTGGGTAGGGTGCCATGGCATCACAGCTCATAGCAACCTCCAACTCCTGGGCTCAAGCGAGTCTCCTGCCTCCGCCTCCCAAGTAGCTGGGACCACAGGCACCTGCCACAACACCCGGCCATTTTTTGGTTGCAGCCATCATTGTTGTTTGG